>PVIR01034961.1:0-16797 GCA_004026965.1 Petromus typicus | reverse complement strand
ATTTATTAGTTTCTCTCTAAAATCTGTCACATTGAGTTTTTGCCAAAGGTGAACCTTTTAGACACTGAGTGCCAAACTGCAACCCCAAACCCACTTATGGTAATTAAACCTGAATACTGAAGTTTTAGTTTAGGAAAAAAACTCAACCGTAACATTTTTTTGTTTTTTAAAAAAATATTCAGTTAAAAAGTACAAATTTACATTTATGAAAAATGTTTTAAAAATTCAACTAAAGACCTACTTCTTCCTGTGACCCACAATCCTAACCTTTTTCTGTGTAGAAAGCATTCAAAACAAGTTTCTCCCAAAAGAAATGACTTAATTTCATGTTCCCTCTCTACACAGAAGCCATCGAATATATACAGAATATAATCTACACCTATCTTTTTTAGCTGTAGATTTCTTCACTCTCTCCTGTTCTTCATCATCTGTCCCTGCATCCACTTCCTTTTCATCTCGTTGTGTCCTGCTCTTGCTGTCTTCTGGCTCCTTCTCTGGTTCTTCTTCAACCTTGCTTCTAGGTCAGTGCTTAGACTGAGACAATGTTTAGATAGAAAGAAGTATTCTTTCTGTCTCCTTCTGTAGGTTTTCATGTGTAGTAGTAGATACCTTCACCAGAGTCACCATTTCCAACAGAACAACAGCAAGACCCACAATGGTTTTGTTATGTTCATCTTTGACTTGCCAAATCATGTCTCTGATCAGGAAATACCTGCAGTTAATGTCAAATGTTTTCTTCTTGCTGTTATACTATTTCATGGAGATGTCCTTGCCCATCTTTTTTTTTTTTTTGAGACAGGGTCTTGCTTTGTAGTTCAGGCTGGCCCTAAGCTCAGCCTCCAACTCACATCACACCAATCCTCCTGCCTCTGCCTCCCGAGTGCTGGGATTACAGGTGTGAGCCACCACGCCTGGCACTCTGGTATGTGGTACTGATTGCTGGTGGGCGTGAGTCTCCATGCCCAGTATGGTATGTGGTTACGGGGGAACTGAACCTGGGCCCTTGCACTTGCAAGACAGGCACTGGAACGACTGAGCTAAATCCCCGGCCCTCCTTGCCAATCTTGTATGCTTGTACCCTCATGATTCTCTCCGTGTTGCCAGAATAGCCTTACTGGGTGGCCACAACGGCACGTGGAGACTCTTGTCAGGCACCATAACATGATGGCCTTTTCAATCTTGTCTTTAAGAGATTTATTTTTAGCTAATTAAGCAGAGGTTCAAATTCCTTCTTGGTTGCTTCTTACCTCTCCTTGGTTTTCTCGATTTCATCATACTTCAGTCTTTCCTCAGCAACATTTTGAAACCTCTTCCCATTCAAACTTTGGAAGGGCATGGATACAGGATGTATCCATGAGTTCTGTGAGGTAAATAACTTTGTAGATCTTCCTCAGAAGCTACTCAACAAATGGAGATGATTTGGCCTCTTTTCTGCTAGATTTGGCCATGAAGTAGATTTTATCTTCTTTTTCTTTCATTCTTTCTACATACTGAACTAGACTAATAATTTCAGTTGGATGAGGAGAAGACTGGGACCAAAGAAGTTTAGCAAGTTGATGCAATTCAAGTGGTCTTCATTCACACCAAGCTTGATGTTACCAAATTCTTTCCAAAAAGTGTCATTGTATTTTTCATCAACTATCTTCTTGAAAATGTCCGGAGTTTTACAGACAAGTTTCTTCCGTGCTGCTGAAATCTCATGGAACATATTCAGAGGGAGACCATCTGAGTCTTCAACCCTTGACAAAGTTTAGCAATTTAGGCATCATCTCATGGAAGTTATCCAAGATGAATATCTGGCATACTTCAGCTTAATGTAATTGTTCTTCTTGGATCCATACTCATCAAACATTTCACAGATCAGATGGAGGGACAAACAGGATGGACTTAAAGGTCACTTCCTCTTTGGCAATAAAGTGGATGTAAGGCATGAGGTCACTGATTTTCTCTGAAAATGACCTGTAGAAAGTTTTATATTCATCTACTTTTTTGATGGTCTGTGTCATATGAGTCAGATATAATTTATAATTATATATCCCACAGTTTTTTCAACTTTCTTAGTTTTGGGCTTTTCTTTTTTCCTCTACTACAGCTTTCTCATCAGATTCTTCTTTTTCTTCTTTTGCTGCATCCTCTTCTTTTAGGGGCTCTTCAACAGTTTCAGTCTTGCTACTCCACACATAAATAGTAAAGTTTATGAACTGTCAAGTTTTGGATGAGACCAACTGAAGGTATCCAATTCAAGGTAATCAGACACTTCTTTCAAGGCCAGGGAAATTATTATACCCTCATCCTATGGAGTTTCCTCTTGGTCAACAACCACTGAAAATTCATTGAAGTCTGATTCTGAGATATGTTAGGGGGTCACTGTTGTGTTCTGATGTGAAAATAACCTTATTTGCTACAAGGAAGGCAGAATAGAGGCTGATACCAACCTGGCCAATCAGTTTAGGTAAGATAGCCACCTTCTTGTGCCTCAGTCATTGTATTTAAAAATTCTTGTGTCTCAGACCTGGCTATAGTACCAAAGTTTTTAACCAACTCTTCTCTGGTCATTTCTACACTGGCATCTATGATATACAGCAGGTTTTTCTTTTTGTCATACTTAATTTTGACCATTACTTCCTCATTTCCAGAAAGCAATTTTTTTTTGTGGTACTGGGGATCAAACTCAGGCCCTTGTGCTTCCAAGGTAGGCCCAGTACCATTTGAGCTAAATCCCCAGCCCTAGAAAGCTAATTTTCATCAGTTAGTGATATTAGACATCTTACCTAAAGCATCAGAAGCATTTGAAATCAGCTCTCTTCTTAGGAAAATCTATTTTTGTATAGTGAATTGATGATAAATTTCACCATCCTGTTAACTTTAGCTTGGAAGGCAAACTTTTCAGATTTTTCCCTAAATTCTCATATTTGTGATACATTTTACTCCACCCAATTGTATGGCTTCTTCATCTCTCTGCAATAGTTCATCATCTGTCCTTAAGCCTTTTCTGGCTTTACCCAGGTCCTCTTCTGTGGTACCTACCGTCTGCACTGACAGACGCAAAGGTCAGCATGATACAGCACAGGCCCAGAACCCACAGGGTCCTTCCTCATGCTGCCCAGGAGGTAAGTCTCACATCTCTTGAATGTAGGAGCTACCCTTACCCCCAACCCCACCCAAGGCTCAGATCCTCACACTTCCAGCCACATGGTAGAGCCTGGCTGTAATCCCAGCACTAAAGAGGCTGAGGCAGGACTGCTGTGATTTCAAGGCCGGTATGTACTACATACCGGTATAGGTACTAGGTACCGGTGCTAGGTAGTGTATATTTTTTCCTACTTTTACTTGGCCCAAACTTGTACTCCAGAGGCTGTTTCTTTTCCTACCTTAATAAAACTTTACTATCACTGAAAAATAGACACACACAACACATACGCACACACACACTTTCCTGGAGCTGCAGAGGAAAGATAGCAAAAGAAAAGAAAAAAGGAAGCCATTGTTGCATGCATTTGAGGAAGGCTATAAACTTCTCAGTATTTGTTTCTTTACCCCTGAAAACAATGTCTACTTTGTTTTTTATATTTTACAATTACATACCATAAAGACATGAATTCTTGTGATTTCTTGATTTGCCAGTAAAAGAACACAAGAGTTTCCTAGATCCATGACTAACGACATAATTGTGCAAAACCTCAAATACTAGTTTACCTAACACTGCCTCTGCCATTGAATCACTGTTTCCTCACTAGTGAAATGAAAGGCTTGATCTGAAAGCACCCAAAATACCTGCCACCTTCCACATTCACCAATGTCAGGGATTCACAAAGTAGAAAGAGTATTTATTCACTGGGCATGGTGGTGCACATCTGTAATCCCAGTGCTCAGGAAGCTGAAGGAGAAGGATATCCATGAGTTTCAGACTCGACTGAGCTACAAAGTGAGTTCAAGGCCATTCTGAACTACATAGCAAGATGCAGTCTGAGAGAGAGAGACAGACAGAGAGAGAGGAATGAAGAGAGAAAGGAAGGAAGAAAGAAAGGAAGCACGGAAGAAAGCAAGGAGGAAGGAAGGAAGAAAGAAGGAATTACTTTGCTTAGTTCATCAGAGAGGAACTATGGATGTATGTAGGGGTACAAAAATGATTAGGCCCTGGTCTTATGGTTTATGTCTAAATGTTCCCCTGAAGTCTCATGGGCTCAGAGGTGGAGCTTTTGGGAGGTGACTAGATCATGGGTCTATGAAAATGGATTAGTCCACTGATGGGTTTATAGCTGAGTGTTATACTGGGGGAGAAGCCTGGGGGGAAGAGGTGGGTCACTATGGGCATGGTCTGGAAGGGACACACACAGGTACACACAGAGACAGACACACACACATTTTTTGGTACTGGGGACTGAACTTAGGACTTTGTGCTTGCAAGGCAGGTGCTGGAACCACTGAGCTAAACCCCTGGCTCTCTCTGTTTATATTTATATTTATTCTTCTTCCCCTGATGGCTCACTGTTTCTTGCCTGCCATGCTGTAACTGTTTCTCCTCTGTCATGCTAAGCTGCCTGCCTTGGAACCAGCTGACAACAGATAGAATCAAAATAAGTCAAAATAAGTAAGTCAAAATAAACCTCCCTAAGTTGTGGGTGTTGGGCATTTTATCCCAGCAATAAGAAAGTAACTAAGAAACCTGGTCTTGGCTTATAAGAAGGAAAACACACAAGAACATGTCAGTCCATAAATTTTTACTTTCAGAAGAGCCTCTTATGGTTTCTTGTACATCATGGTTGGAGTTCTGACTCTTCTGAACTTTCAGGGGAGACACTGCCTACTGGTTTGAGGCTTTCTAGGCAGGGAGTTTCTGGGTTTCCTGCAGGGTCATCTTTTCCATTGGCTGCTGTAGCTACCATGGCAGCCTTAGCAACATGGAGTTTTTGAGGAGACTCTAGAAAAACTACCTTTTAAAATCTATTAACTTCTAGGCTAGAGGATCAGCTCAGTGGTGCCACACCTGCCTGGCAAGTGCAAGGTCCTGAGTTTGATCCCTGGTACACAAAAAATAAAATAAAATCTATTAATTTAATTTTCTTTTCTTTGGTACTGGGAAGAGAATCTCTGCAGGGCATGGTAGGAAAATGTTCTCCCAATGAACTACATCTCCAGAACTTTTCCTTTTCTTATTTTGAGACAGAATCTTGCCTAGCCTGTGATCTTCATACCTGGGCTCCCAAGTAGCTGAGATTATAAGAGTGTGACACTAACCCTGGATTAACTTTCAAATGGTTAAAAACTGCCATCTTGATTGTCCTTTCTCCGGCTTTATCTTCTTGGCCTATCTTGTGGTTGAGCACTTTATACTGACATCTGACTTCTGCCAAATTTGTGGGCAGGTGTATAGAGGGCACTGTGAGTGCCATAAGGACAGCCAATGAGCTGCATGTCTTGGACAGGCGGGGCTGGCTCCTCACCTGAATACAAGATCCACCCACCACAGATTAGCACTGTTCTGAACAGTAACATCTATGACTTGAATGACTTTCTCGTATGAGACCTGAAGACATATGGGCCACCTGGACAATCTCCCAAACCATCTGGACACCATGTACTTGCCAGGGCCCTCTGAGTGCCATTCTCAGCCTCAGCTTCCTGACCACGTGAGAAGCCATCAGCACGGCCTGCAGCACCAAGACTCAGATACTACATGGTCTTTCCCAACTTCTAAAAAGTTATTATTTTCAGCTGAGTCTGCCTTACCAGTCACGCCCATATGGTAGTTGTGAAACGCATCTGTAAGACCATCACAGAGTATACTGTCACATAATGACATCTCACCCATCTTCACTCCTGTTCTCAAGTGAACCAAGTGAGGAGCCTGGAAATAAGGAATAAAAATGGATTTAGGTGTGGGTGTCGTCAGTCTTCCCCAGAGGAACCTGCTCAGAACGACTGAGTATTTCCTTCATTTAGTTTCCTTTGCAGCCCTTCCCCACTGGGACCAGCGCGCCCCTAAGCTTAGTGGACTGCACCCTGCCTACTCTTGGGAACCCATCACTCTCCAGCCTGCCCATTTCCATGTCTCCTTCCCGCAACCATGTCCACTCTACGTCTTATACTGATTTCCTTGTTGTTGAATGGCTCCAAGCTTGAACTTTCTACCACTTGAATGACAAAGTTTGGAAAAATGTTTGGTGTTCAGAACTTTGCTTGACAGTCAAACCGAAAATCCTACTTCAAAAAATCTGTACAGTCAAGAGTGAGTCAGGTGTAGCATTTTGCTGCAGACATAAAAGGCTGTTGCTTTAGTCTAAGTGCCATTCTTGCCCAGGTGAATTTTGGTTGCGAAAGGTGAAAAAAAAAAATCCAGAAAGGGTACAGTCAACAGTCATTATAGAAGGAGACTCTCCTTTGAAAAATAAATAAATAAATAAACATTTCTTCTCTAATTTCTCTCCAGTATCCAGTATGCACGGAAGTCCCAAGTGAAGGTAATGCACCTGTACAAAATTTGTAAATTTTATTTTCTGTACTGTGTTTTGATGTTTAACCTATTGAATTAATTGTAGTTAGATATTTTAGGGGTTTCTCCCACAACCTAGGGTTGTTAACTTTATCCTGAGAACATGAATTACTACTGCACTGAACGGAATTGCCCAGGGAGAGGTCAGGGAGGCATCTCTTCAGAGCTTACCTTGCTCATACTTTCCATGCCTCCTGCAACCACAATACTGGAGTCACCTATCATTATAGACTGGGCTGCAAGGCACACGGCCTTGAGGCCCGACCCACAGATCATTTGGCAGCTCCACGCAGGAATAGAGTAAGGAATTCCGGCACCTACACTGGCTTGTCGAACAGGATTCTGCCCACAACCTGGAAAAAGGAACAGAAGGGTCTCCTAGCAATCAAGAACAAAGGAACAATGCACGGTCTGAATATATGTAAAATTGACAATAGTGGGCCAGGGATTTAGCTCAGTGGTTTCAGTGCCTGCAATGCAAGTGCAAGGGCCCCGGGTTCAACTGCTGGTAACCACCACTATAATGCCAGGCATGGAGACTCATGCCCACCAGCAATCAGAACCACATACTACAGTGCCAGGTGTGGTGGCTCATGCCTGTAATCCCAGCACTTGGGAGGCAGAAGCAGGAGGACTGCTATGAGTCCAAGGCTGAGCTCAGGACCAGCCTGATTACAAAAAGCAAGACCCTGTCACAAAAAAAAAAAAAAAATAAATAAAATAAAATAAAAAATAAAAAAATGCCACCTAGCTCATCTGTCACTTATGGAGCCTATAGGCCAAGTCCTCACCAAAATCAAATAGGCCAAATGCACTCTCTGCCTGTCACAGTCTAGCTCTGGTATACTGCCTTGTGCTGCTATTTAGAAATTTTACAGATACATATATTTTGCCCTACAAAGTTCTTAATACTTTAAAACAGAACCATCTAAGATCTTCATCTTTTGAGAGAGTTTGACTTTTCCTCACAATGGGGAAAAAAATTAAAATAAAGATATGAACCAACAAGAACTACACATACACTTTCTTATACAGTATAACCTAGGTTATCACCACTATTTTGGTTTTTTTTTTTCCAGTTTTTTGAGACAGGGTCTTCCTCTGTAGTTCTGTGAGCCACCATGGCTGGCACTGTGGTATGTGGTACTGGAGATTGAACTTGGGACTTTGTGCTTACCAGGCAGATGGTGGAACCACGGAGCTAAATCCCTAGGGCAACCACTAATTTTTAATGAGAGTCATGATCAGGGTTAAAGGCACTTCAGAAGGGAACTTAAAAGAGGAAACTTTCTGATAAGAAACACTTCTTCCCCATTATTCATCACATCATGGCTAAGTTATACAAAAAACCAAATCTTTCTGGACCTGGGATTTAGCTCAGTGTTTCTATCACCTGCCTTGCAAGATCAAGGGCCTGGGTTTGATCCCAGGTAACCACATAAAACAATGCTGGGCATGGTGATTCATGCCCACCAGAAATCAGTACCACATACCATAATGCTGGGCCTGGTAGCTCATGACTGTAATCCTAGCACTCAGGAGGCAAAGGCAGAAGGACTGCTGTGAGTTCCAGGCTCTCCTGAACTACATAGTGAACTCAGGGCCAGCCTCAACTACAAAGTGAGACCCCTAGCTCAAAAAAAAAAAAAAAAAACAAAAAAAAAAAACAAAAACATAAAACTTTCTGTAACTGAACTACAGAGATTTCTTTTACTTAAGGAGAATGTATTACTCAAAGTAGCAGAAAAAGAAGGAAGCAAAGTTTCTAATATTCTCAGTCACTACTAACTACTATCAGAGTTAAAAGGAAATATTTATACAACAGATATACCTGGACCTAGCACCATTACCAGGTATGTTTGTTTTTAAAAAATTAACAAATGTGTCATTTATAAAGCTTTAGAGATTATCTTCATCACAGTGTTATAACTTCAAGGCTAGAAGCTAAAAGCAGATAAAGCTACTTGAGACTGAAAATACATCCTGGGTGGGTGGGAATGTAGTTCAGTGGTAGAGGGGTTGCCTAACATTTTTGAGGTCTTGGGTTCAATCTCCATCACCACAAAAAAAAAAAAGAAAACTTATCCAGGGATAATGATTAAATATACTGTCAATATAGTTACTGAACTGAACTCATAAAACACTAGTTAATAAAGACATTAAGATTGTGTAAGGTTTTAGCTTTATAAGCAACAATAAATTACATATGCATTCAAGTAAATAATTCCCCCTACAACATCAGTGGATTTTTTTAGTATACCTCATCCTTAAGGTAGTTAAGATTAAGAAATGAGTGTTAAAGTTGCTTATGGTGGTACACTCCCATAATTCCACCACTGATGCTGAGGCATAGGGATTAAAAGTTTCAGGTAACTTTTTTCAGGTAACTTAGCAAGATCTTGTCTCAAAATAAAAACAGATGCTGGGGTGCGTGGGATGCTGAGGCAAGAGGATCATCACAAGTTTGTGGCCAGTCTGAATTACACAGGAACTCTGTCTCAAAAGACAAACTAAAAAAAGAAAAGGCTGGACATATAGACAGTGTGAAGGTTCTGGGTTCCAGTACAGTCAAAAAAAAAAAAAAAATAGAGAGAGTATTAAACATAATAGCACAGGCCAGGAATGTAGCTCAGCATGCAGTGCCTGCCTGGCAAGCATGAGGCCCTGAGTTCTATTCTCAGGATTAGGGCTTATCACTAAATGCTAGAATGGTACCCGGCATAGTCAATGCTCAGTAAATATTTGTTACACGATTGTATAACTTTAAGGAGGAAGATACTCCTTTGTCCAATCACTCACTGTATTTCCGGCTGTGACCTCTCTAAGTTACCTGACCTCTCAAAGCCTCCATACACGGATCTTTTCTTTCTCTCCCAGTGCTGGAGATTGAACTCAGGGCCTTGGATCAAAGTGTCCTACTAGCCTTTTTTATTTTGAGATGAGGTCTCACTAAATGGCCTCACTAAATGATCATACTCTGCCCAAAAGAGGAGCTGGGATTCTAGGCCTCTGCCACTGCACTGCCTATAGGCAACTTTTAATGCGTCAGAGAATCATGAGAAAGTAGTGGTTTCACACAAGACTTTAAGGTCCATGAGGACAAGCTGAAAAGGAACAGTTAGGAAGAATTACAGAATCATTAGGAAAATACAAGTTGATTATCCCTCTTCTGAAAAACTAAAATGAAAAAATGCTCTCAATATGAAAATTTGTTGATAACCACAGACTACAGTAGAAAATTCCAAACCTGACATCATGTATCAAGTTGAAGTAAAACCGCAGACACACAAGACGATTTATTCAGTGCTCTCAAAGGGGGGAAAACCCAAAACCTTCTCAGCCCTTTAGTTATACTGTACAATTGTTTTCTGCACAAAATTATTAAAATTACTGTATAAAATTACCTTTAGGTAATTTTTAGGTGAATATTGAACATTAATATTGAGTTCAAACTTGGGAATATACAAATACTCCAAAATCTCAAAGAAAAGAGAGAGAGAGAGAGAGAGAGAAAAACCAAAATCTAAAACAAATTTAATCTCAGGCTGAGGCAAGAGATTACTGTGAATTAGAGGCCAGCCTGGGGTACACAGTGAGTTCAAGGCCAGGCTGGACAGCAAGACCCTATCTCAAAACAACAACAACAATGACAAAAATTTGAAATGTGAAAAACTTCTGGTTCCAGGTATTTCTCTCTTTTTTGGTTTTCTGAGATAGTCCCACTACACATTTCGAGCTGGCCTTGAACTCACAGAGATCTTGCCTCAGCCTCCCAATTGCTCCGACTATAGGTGTGCACCACAGTACCTGGTTCCAAGCATTTCAAATGAGGAACATTAAACCTGTACTTCGGTCAGGTCTCAGACTAGATAAGGACAGAACTTGATTTTGAGTATTATCAATTATTAGTACAAATAATTAGAGTATATGCTACTGATTAAACATTGACTGTTGGGCAGAAAGTTAGACATTAGCAGGCCTGGAGACATGAGGTTGGGGGTTACTTGAAAAACAAAGGCCAGGTGTGTGGTGGTACATACCTATAATCCCAGCACTTAGGAGGCTAAGGGAGGAGGACTGCTGCAAGACTGAGGCCAGTCTAGGCTACATGGTATGTTTAAGACCAGCCTGAACTACACGGTAAGACCTTGCCTCAAAAAAACCAAAAAAAAAGCAAAGAAGATACGATGTTGGTTTTCCATCTTCCTTAAGCATGTTATAGACAAAATCCGTATAAACTTGGGGTTTCAAACTTTTGCTAAGGGAATATATTCTGAGTGTGCTGACAAAGTCCGGGGCCCAAACACTGTACAAAGTCCAGACCATTGGGTGAGGGCTTGGAAAAACCACAGGGTTTCAAAGCAAGAACAAATTTACCTAGAGAGGAAATAAAGACCTCCTAGGGCAACACAGAGCTCATTTTCCTTGTAGAAGTGATGAGATGCTGGGCCCATACAAATTCCAGAGCAGGGATGAGAGGTTGAAATACCTCAAGCCTCAAAACAAACTAAGTGGAAGATGTATACCTAGAAAGTAAATAAGAACCTGCTAGTCTACACAGCTCATTTTCCTTGTAAAAAGCAAAGACTTGGAGAAAGGAAAGGTTATTCCTTGAAAATCCTGGTTAATTACCTAAGTGTAGCCTAGTTATGAAAAAGTAAGAACAGCCAAGGATCACTGACTAACAGGCCCAGAAGGAATCAAACTGGACAATTTCTCAGGACACTTATTTTCCCTGGGGAATAATGATAAGTCTCTGATCAATGAGGAATCTTTTAAGCTCAGAAGTGGGCCCAATGTAGGTAAAAATATCAGTGTGGCCACGGATGTAGCTCTATGTCACCATGCCTGCCTGCCAGTTGCATGGCCTCAGTTTTATTCCCAGTAATCCTCCCCAAAATCACTTGTGATGTTCCAGCCACTCTTGCACATGTTCTAGCACAGTGTTGGGCACATATGAAGTCTTCAAAATATTTCCATAGAATATATGACACTTTAGGGATATACGGAGAACGATCCATACAATTCGATGCATCAAGACGGCCTGCTTCTCAACAATACCGTGGGATCACTCAGGAAAAACATACACTGGATGAAATTACTGACAGTGGGAAGAGGGGCAGGCGTTGGGCTTTTAATAGACCGATCTCAGCCAATGTATGGAGGCATGTGTGCATGTGAATGAGGGTGTGTGTGCCAGAGAGACAGAGAAAGAATAAGCTGTTCCTAAAAAACCTGACCTCTCCGGGGTCACAGAGGTGTTAGTTACCTGCTGACAGAACATGTCCAAACACGACCTCGGACACGTCTTCTGGAGCTAGTGTGGCCCTTTTCAGGACTTCTTTGATGACAGCTGAGCCCAGGTCGTGGACAGGCACAGTAGATAAAGCACCATTGAAGGAGCCTACAACAGTGGAGACAACAGACTTGTAAACCTGGAGGACACTGCAGAAGCCACCACGCTAGGTGGGGTAGGCCGGATGAGCGCCATTTGGAAAGGCCATGGAGCAAACTCATGCGGCCCCATCATTCCCAAAAGAAAGCCCAGGAGCTCTAGCAGGCCAAGGATTTAAAAACTGTGGCACCAAGGAGTTGGAGGTGAATTCATCAGTCATTTGGTCAGACAGACCAAGCCAGGAGCCATCCTCGGACTGCGAGCAGTCCAGGACAATTCCATTGTCTGACAGATGGCGCGTCCGGAACTGGCCAATCAAGGGGCCTCGCCAGAGAGAGCCTTCCTACACTAGCCAATGGGATAGTCTGGCCACACAGTCGCTCTACCGCAGAGAGCCAATCCAAGGGCAAGGGGCGGAGCAGGCCCCCCCTGAAACGAACAGGGGGCGGGGCCGCCGAGAAGGGCGAGGTCAGGGCTCCCGGGTCCCCAGATCCCGGCCGGCACCTTTGCCTACCATTCTCCCACACCATGTAGATGTGGCTCCCAGGGCAGGCGTCTCCAACCCCGAGCTGAACGCGCTAGCCACTCACCTATGGCGGTCCGCGCCGCTGAGACGATGACCACGGGGTCGGAGCCTGCACTCATCCTTCCTACAGAGTCTGTGCCACAGTTCTCAGTCGGTGCTGCCTGTGGAGTGAAGCAAAGCGCCCGGTAGAGTTTATAGGCCGAGCTGTGGGCGGAGCCAAAGGCCGACCCGCCTCACCCCCCCCCACGCCTGTCCTTCATTGCGCAGGCGCGAGGCCTGACTGGCAGAAGAGGCGGGGGTAGCGAGGCTGCGGCCCGGGGAGCTGGGTGGAAGGAGGGGGCCCGGGTCGGCTGGGCAGACTCTAGTTGCTCCTAGTGGTTCTCTAGGCCGAGTGTTCCGGAGTGAGTGGTTTGGGGATTTGCGGCGCTGGGGGTCCCCTGAGTGAGGGTCAGGTATCTGCCGAGTGGATCTGGGGATTCTTGTAAGCGAGAGGAAAAAGGGTTTCAGGGTGGGCGTCTGGAGGTTCCCTGACAGGAATGGGGTGCTGGCGCGAGGGCAGGGTGTTCCCTGGGCAAGATGCTGTCAAAAGTGCGGTCTGGGGATTCTAGGGGCAAGGACGTGGGGTCCGGGGGCAAGGAGTGGTGTTCAGACATAGACACACACCTCAGATCTTTATCTGGACTCCCAGTGTTGTAGTACCCTTTCTCATGTTTATTTTTTTGTTTTCCTGGGAGTTTTTCTGAGCAGCAAAAAGTGGAACTAAAAAGGGTCTCCCCGTGAGCCCAGGTAAAATCTCCACTGGGAATCCTGCCAAGTACAGGACTGAGGACAATTCCTATGTGTTCTGTTGCTTCCAGTGGCTTTGAATGTTCCTCCACATTTTGCCTGTGTGCCTTACCCATCCCCTCGCTCATCTTCCCAGAGCCAGCGGCAGGACTGTCCTTTTGTCCACATCAGCTCTTTTGCTTGATTTTTTTACAATTTAGACAATGAAACACTAAGGTATGCAATGATGTCACATGTTTAAAACCCTTTGTGACTTATCCCCAATTGGTGAAAGTTGGAATCTTTCTGAGCTGTCTAGTTACCTCAACAACTGGTGCCAATTGCTTTTGCAGCCTCTGCTCAGGCTCCTTCCCTGTGCACACCTCCCTGGCCAAGTATGGCTCCTCCTGCTGCTCTGAAAGGATCTCCATCCTGTTTGTTTTCACACCTTGCTGGCTTGTGGAGGACTCCACCTAGTGCCTAAGAAGAAAAAGCTACTCCACCTGGAAAGGTAACCATTGCAAGGAGTGAGGAACATTATTGTGGAGGGTTGACAAGCCTGGAAACTCCTCCTGAACTTTAAAATACTTAAAAAATCATTAGGTGTTAAGGAACCTAATTTAAGACTTTGTAGAGATGTGGATGGATTAAATGAACTGGAGAACACAGTTAAACAGAGTGGGCTACCATTTGCTCCAAATCCACCTTGTCCTGAAGAGGCCTTGAAACCACCCTTGCTCTTTCATGAACAGAGGTGTAGGAGTCCAGGCCAAGTTTTAGACACAAGGCAGTACTCACCACCTTGCCATGTAGCGGATTTACTACTTGCTGTGTGTGAGAGCAGGGAATCCCTAGTGAATCTGCCAGGAGCTGCCTCACCACAACTGTCCCATTATGGGTCCAAATCAGAAGTAATGACAGTAACTTGGGCTCTAAAGTACTTCTAACCACTAGGGTAGATGAACTCCTAAGATAGGAGTTCAAAAAATTACAGAGATAGTGTTAAAAAAGTGTTAAAAAATTACAGAGAAAACAGTTTACTCATAAGACAAATGGAAAACAGCTGAGGGAAAAACTGCCAATGACTTTGTTTTGCAAAATAAATTAGAATGATTAAACACATCAGGCACAGGTGAGAGCTGGACATGATGTCACCCCTTCTATACTCCCAGGACTGTGGAGGCTCAGGCAGAGGATCTCAAGTCCAAGGCCCTCCTGGGTTACACAGTGAGTTCACAGCTAGTCTGGACAACAGTTGGACACTGTCACAGAAGAAAAGATCAACTGAGAGCTGGGTGTGGTGGCTCACACCTGTAATGCGAACACTTGGGAGGCAGAGGCAGGAGGATTGTGAGTTTGAGGCTAGCTTGGGCCACATAGTTAGTTCTGAGCCAGCCAGAACTGCAAAGTGAGACCCTGTCTCAATAATAACTAGGGCCCAGGATTTAGCTCAGTGGTTCTAGTTCCTGCCCTGTACATGCAGGTCCCTAGTTCAAATCCCTGATAACCATAAACAATGCCAGGCATAGTGACTCATGCCCAGCAGCAATCAATACAAGAATGCTGGGCATAGTGACTGATGCCCAGCAATCAATACCACATACCACAGTGCTAGGTGTGATGGCTCACCTGCATCCTAGCACTTGGGAGGCAGAGGCAGGAGGATTGCTTGACTTTGGGGCTCACCTGGTTTACATAGTGAGCTCAAGGCTAGCCTGAACTACAAAGTAAGACCCTGTTTTAAAAAAAAAAAAAGATAAACTGAGAATTCAAGAGCTTTTTTTTTTTTTTTAAGTCTCACTGTGTAGTTCAGGTTGGCTTTGAACTCATGTGTCTCAGGCTGGCCTTGAATTCATGGCAATGCCAAGTGTGGGGATTACCAGTGTGTGGCACTGTACCTAGCCACACAAGCATTTTTACATGTATTAAACTCTTCTTAGCATCCACCCAACTTTAAGATACGGCAACTGGTAGACCCTCCGTGCAAGTCACCCTAGTATACAGTTATTCCTACTTCCTTCCAGGCCACATTAACTACTGCCCCTTACTCGGGGCAAGTGGGGCCTCACACACGCTAGGTTAATGCACAGAAACTACTCCACTAGCAGTCAGAATACTTCTTTTTTTTTTTAGGTTTGAGACAGGGTCTCGCTTTTGTAGTTCAGGCTGGCCCTGAGCTCAGCCTCAAACTCACATCACAGCAATCCTCCTGCCTCTGCCTCCCAAGTGCTGGGATTACAGGCGTGAGCCACCATGCCCGGCACTGTGGTATGTAGTACTGATTGCTGCTGGGCCTGAGTCTCCACGCCCAGTATTGTATGTGGTAACCGGGGATCGAACCTGGGCCCTTGTACTTCCAAGGCAGGCGCTGGAACCACTGAGCTAAATCCCTGGCTCCAGAATACCTCTAAAAGACCACACTTAACTCAGCCTGTTACATTGGCCTGCATCTTTACCTATATACTAAAATCATAATTCTATACAAAAAAATCATACTTAAAATTTATAATTTGCATTTTAGAAGTTATTGGATTGCTATTTTTAGTTTCCAATTCTTTTTTTTTTTTAGGGTTTTTTGAGACAGGGTCTTGCTTTTGTGGTTCAGGCTGGCCCTGAGCTCAGCCTCAAACTCACATCACAGCAATCCTCCTGCCTCTGCCTCCCGAGTGTTAGGATTACAGGCGTGAGGCACCACGCCTGGCACTGTGGTATGCGGTACTGGTTGCTGCTGGGATGAGTCTCCATGCCCAGTATTGTTATGTGCTTACCGGGGATCAAACCCGGGTCCTTGCGCTTGCAAGACAGGCGCCGGAACCACTGAGCTATATCCCCGGCCCTAGTTTCCAGTTCTTACTTGACCCTAGCTGTTTCTGCAGAGCATATTTTTTCCCAATACCTTTAACAAAAAGTTTGCTACCATTAAAAAACAGAACTCATAAGCTGTCATCCCTAGTTTAGGTTCATTTCTTCCTCTTATTCAAGAGGAAAGGAGGCAGAATCTCAGCTTTGGGAATCAGAGTTGGCCCTACTGCCAGCTTTCAGGTGCATGTCCAACATTTAGCAACCCTTCAATTAAAACTATTGTCTCTTTCGGGAGAAACTAACCAAACAGTAAAAAAGAATTCTATATGGAGTTGTCTGACAGAGACTGTCAATAAGACTGGAAGTTTACTTTGAGAATAGTGACTAATATCAATGATCACTATGAATTTGGTACCAACTGAGAACTTTGTCGGTACCCTCAAATTTTTCAACAGTATATTAGGAGATGAGGCTTTTCAATAATAGATTGAGATGGTCATGGATGTAGCTCAGTGGTACTGCGCCTGCCTGGCAAGCTTGAAGATCCCGAGTCAACCACCACCCCCATGGGGGTGAGGAGCATGAGAAGTAAGAGGTACACAGCAAAAGACCTCCCTCTGCCAGCCAGGAAGGGGCCATCATCAGGAACCAAACTGGCCAACAGATCATACTAGTTTCACATTTCTCAGCCTTCTTTTTTTTTTTTTTTTTTAGGTTTTTGGAGACAGGGTCTCGCTTTGTGGTTCAGGCTGGCCCTCAGCTCAGCCTCAGACTCACATCACAATCCTCCTGCCTCTGCCTCCCGAGTGCTGGGAT
>PVIR01034960.1:0-17041 GCA_004026965.1 Petromus typicus | reverse complement strand
AAAAAATAAGAATCAAGATATACTATATACTATTGGAAAAATAAAAGGTTTTATGTTGACCAGAACACTCCTAATAATTCTTCTAGGTGAGGACATTCTTCATTCAGGTGAATGACAATCATCTGAGTGGTTTGAACAAATTAGAGTGATGAAGAATCTCTGGATGGGCTGGAATGGGCCACAGATGCAGAATAGGTCTCTCAGTAGTGCGCTCTCTCTCTCTTTCTCTCTCTCTCTCTCTCTCTCTCTCTCTCTCTCTCTCTCTCTGTTTTACTCACCCTAAGAGATATTCTCATTATGATTCCCAGGGTGGTTCCTAGGCCTAGCTCCCCTAAATTCATGGCTCCTCTTTTAAGCCACTAGGTCAAGAACATCAAATCATTTCTATTGTTTCTCTAAAACCTAAATGAGAAGTTTAACTTGATTTAATACATGATTCAGATATTCTGCACTTATATTTTAAAACAGGCAGCACAGGCATATTTAAGAATATATATCTAGAGGCTGGGGATTTAGCTAAGTGGTTCTGGCATCTGCTTGGCAAGCCCAAGATTCTGAGATTGATCCCTAATAACCACATACCTCAATGCCAGGTGTGGTGGCTCATGCCTGTAATCCCATCACTAGGGAGGCAGAAGCAGGAGGATTGCTGTGAGTTAGAGGCTTGCCTGGGCTATACAGTGAGCTCAGGACAGCCTAAACTACAAAAGTGAGACCCTGTCTCAAAAAAAGAGAGGGGGAATATATATATATATATATATATATCAGAAATCCTAGGCACAGGATCACCTCTTGGCTTCTTGAGTCCCTAACTGGTGTCTCATTAATGAAATTTTGTATGTATTTCCATCTCATTTCCTAAAGAAAATGCTACCGACCACTACCTATTCTTCCACACACCATCTGCAACCTAAAACCAACCAAAGAACAAACTTGTTTGGCTCAAACTTTCAAGACTCCCTCAGCTCCCTAGTGTTCACTGAAGATTCCAAATAATCTCCAATTACAAGAGGTCAGAGTTGATCTCAGAGTCCCAGAGAATGACCCAGATCATAATAAAATCAACATGTATCCTGAGAGTTCTATAAAATTCCACTCAGGTAATCTCTATCTCCAGACAGTAGGTTTTTCAAACATAATAATTGAAAATTTATAAAATTTTTGAAATATATATTTTTAAAAATTTTAATTGGTACACTAATTGTACATAGTTTAAGGGGTATATTGCGGTTTATCAGTAGATGTAAAAATGTAAAATTGGCAGGACAGGGTAACTGGCCTGTTTGTCACCTCACAAATATACGATTATTCATGCTGCAAACATTCAAAATCTTATTTACTAGCTACTTTGAAATGTTCAGTTCATTGTTGATCTCCATAGTTATCATATGACAGAACACTAGAGTTTGTTCCTTCTAATCCATTGCACTCCTGTATCCATCTTCTCTTTATATCTCTTACCTTTGTACATTTCCCAGACTCTGTTAATCACTACTCTCTTCTCAGCTTATTTGCTATTAACTTTTCTAGTGTCTATAAAGAAGCGAAAAATGCATTATTTATCTTTTTTTGCCTGGTTTATTTCACTTAAATAAATGTCATCCTGTTGCTGCAAACAAAAAAGAATTGTATTCTTTTTATGGATGAATATTAATCCATCTTACATGTAAACCACATTTTCTTTCTCTGTTCACCCATTGATGCCTAGGTTGATTTCATATCTTGGTTACTGTGGACCATGCTTCAATAAAGATATGAGTGCAGATGTCTCTAAAATACTGACTTCACTATTTTGCATATGAAGTCCTTGGAAAATTTGTATCATAGTTCTACTTTTAGGTTTTTAAGGAACTGCTATATAATTTTTCATAGTCGTATACTAATTTGCATTTCCACCAGTGTATAAAGCCTCTCCTTTCTCTACATCCTTGTCAACATTTTTATTTGTTTGTTTGGCAGTAGCCAGTCTAATTGGAGTTAAATGATATCTCATTGTGGTCTTGGTTCACATTTCCCTAGTGAGCCATGATGTGTACATTGTTTTTGGCAGTGTAGACATTTTAGCCGTATCAGCTCTTTCATTTTGGATCTTGTTTCTTTCCACTTTTTTGGTATCTTCTTTAACTTTTTTTGTCAGTATTTTGTCATTTTCATTTCAAAAATTATTCAGTTCCTTTGTTAAATTTACTCCAGACAATTTATTTTGAGTAGCTGTTCTGTGAATGTACTGTATTATAATGCTTATAGGATTGTGTATGATCAAATCTCCTTGCGTCACTGAGATTAATCCTATCAGACTTTCTGTGTGTGTGTGTGTGTGTGTGTGTGTGTGTACAAGAACTGTTGGATTCTATTTGATAGATGTTTTTGGAGAATTTTTGCATCTAAGTCAATCATGGATGTTGGACTTTGGTTTTCACTGTCACTGTGTTCTCTTCTGTCCTTATGTCATAGAATGGCTTTCGAAACTTACTTCCTTTTTGACAATTTGAGAAGAATGAGAGTTAGTTCTTTAAAAGAAAATTCAGCAATGGAGCCATTTGATCCTGGGTTTCCCTTTGTTGGGAGAGCTCATTACTTGTCCAATTTTGTTCCTTGATAGTAGTATGTTCTGGTCATCTGTCACTGTGATTCCATTTTAGTAGGTCACATCCTGTCCAGAAATTTATCCTTTATTCTAAGATTTCCAGTTGCTGGCATATGGTTGTTCATAATAGTTCCTAAAAACCCTTCGTGTTTCTGTGGTATCAGTTGTAGTATCTCCTTTTCTCATCTCTGATTTTATTTATTCAAATCTACTTTTTCTTTGTTAGTCTGCATAAAGGTTTCTCAGTATTGTTTGTCTTTTCAAAATACCAGGTGTACATTTCATTTTATATATATTTAAGTCTCTATTGGGGTTATATTAGTTCCAGTCTATGTCACCTATTCTTCTTGTGATTTTGACTCTTATTTTCCTTGAGCTGATTCATTGGGTTTTTCTTTGAAAATTTTTCTACTTCTTTGTGGTGCTGTGGATAGAATTCATGCCCCATCCATAGCAGGTAAGTATTCTTCCACTGAGTTTTATCTCCAACCCCCCAGTTTTTATGCGGTAGACATGAGTTGCTATAAATTTACTTCTTACTACTGCTTTGCTGTACGTATAGGCTTTGATATGCTGTGCTTCAACTTTCATTTATTTCAATAAATTATAAAATAAATTATCAAATTTCAAATGATTCTTCTGCCTCTCTCTCTTCTTCCTTTCTTTTTTAAACAATAAGATCATTATAGAATAGACTATGTCTTAATTTAATATCATTGTATACCCAGAAATAAAAAGCCAGCACAGAAAGTAGAGAAAAGCTTAGCACAAAATTGGCCCAAATGCTATTGGTTAAAGAAATGAATAACAATGAGGATGTATTATTCACAACCATAGCACATTATGTTTCACTTTGAATTAAAATGTTTGTGATTTCAGTAGTCTTAGAATAATTGCTATGAGAATGAAACACATTATCCCATAAAAATATTGAACCAATGACCTAGAAAGTGAAGGTAAGATCTCTTCCTTTTTTTCTGCTGTGTACCCCTAGGGTAGCCTTGAACTTGTGGCCCTCTAAGGTCTTCATTTTTTTTTTGTCAATTAGTTTCAGCTCATTGAGTATGATCATGATGTATATATAAAATGTACCAATAAAGAATTCAATTTAGAAAAAAATAAAATAAAAATTCAAACACAGACTCTGGTGGAGAAAGGTAATACAGAGACAATCTGGTATTAGTCAGCACTAAAATATTTGAAAGTGGAGCTAATGCTCAGAGAAAAGCAGGACATAGTCTGAGAACCAGCTGAAGTGCAGAAGATTGCTGGAGAATCTTCTGTCAGGAGATGAGCCTCTGGTAACGTTCTCATCCCCATTTCAATCCTAGTCTAAGTATTTATTAAAGCAAATGTCAGTTTACTCATATTTATCTGAATGCTATTAGTTACCTGAGTGATTTTTACATTTTGAAAAACTAGAACCAGCTGTGTGTGGTGGTGCACGCTTGTAACACCAGCCCTCTGGAGCCTGAGGAGGGAGGATTAGTCTCTGCTTTTCCTAGTTTCTGCTGTATTATCTTTGATTTTAATGGCTTGACAGGGTTAAATCAATTCTCTTCACTAATATGGCCTCTGTGAATTTTAGAATGTGTAGCTTTGGCTTCTGTATCTACTGCTTAGGATCTTATACTCTTGATACTTCTTAATATTCACATTCTTGTAACAAGTAATAGGCATAATGGTCATAGTTATTTTTCTTTTTCATCGTATGATTTCATTGCTTCTTGAATTCTTTTCTGTAGCTCAATAAGCCATAATTGCCAAAGGTTCACAGAGGGCAAACGTTGGCTGGGCAGAGAGTGCTCAACACTTTGGAAACATCCTGATGTGGACAGTGGGGAGTGCCGTACTTTCTCAAGCTGAATCATAACTTGAATTTAGGAGGCAGGCCACTTAAAAGTGTTCTCCTGATAAATTATGTGTTAAAAGTCAAAAGTACATGCCAAAACATTTTAGTGAAGTTAGTAAGATGGCATAAACTTTGGAGGGGGTGATACTTGTTCAAAATTTTTACTCATAATCACTTCTCAAACTTTTGGCTAAGATCAAGTATAAAAATCTTACTGATACACAGTACAGTAAGGCATGGTGGATGGCTACAAACTGTTTCATTATTTTCTTTTACTTTTCTTAGAAAATGTTAATATTTACCTAAAATTGAGCATTTTTAATAAAGAAAATTACTAGTTATTCTATTTTTTTTCAGATTTAGGCTAACAGAGCTTTTTCTACAGAGACAATTTGTCTTTAACAAGTTGGCTCAGTTTCTTGCAGACAATATTAAAATCTGGCCACAGAAGTTGTTCTAACTTTCATTTGGAAGACCAGAATATATGAAGAAATGCCTACCTTGTGTTAGCTCTGAGTTTCCGCAGTCAATTTTTATTTTTATTTTAAGCTTATGGCTCCTTTACCACATTACCTTTTCTGCTGTTGCTTCATTTCTGGGGGCCATGGATGCTGCCAGTCACACTGCTGGCCTATCATGGCACATTTGATGCAGGAATATGAGGACCCTGGCACAGACAGCTCTGCCAGGCAGCTTTTAATGATGCCAGCAGCTCTGTGAGTGACTCCTGTCAGTGTTAGGAATCTTCAAGTAGGAGTTTGCACTTCCTCATATTTCTCTTTCTCCATTTATGAAGCTTAATTCCATTTGGGGTTTCCCTGGAATGCAGCACGCAGGATTTCCACAAGCAGAGCAGTGGAGAGGGGGGGAGCCAAGAGCCCTGGCAGCACTTCCGGGTCTGTAACATTCCTTTGGTGTCAGATTATAGAAGTTGTGATGGCTACTCAGGTACATTCCACAAAAAGCATCCTTAGTTACCCAGTTAACCCACAGTTGCCCCATTCCATATGGATGGCTGGTCTCCCCTCACATACGTATTACTTTTCCTTCCCAGAGAGTAAGAGAGGCTCCTTTTATTCTTCATACAACACACTTCGAACATCCAAGAAGAATAAGAGGAAGTAATGAACAGAGATTATTCAATTAACTGATAAGCAGAACAACAAAATGACAAGAATAAACACAAAACTTTCACAGATGACCTGAATACAAATACTCAGACTGGCTGATAGAAGTTTAAAAATAAAAAACAGAGCCACCATCCAGAATGTATGATAGATGTTGTTAAATAGGAAGAAAATATTCAAAGGGAAAAGAAAAGGAGAAGTAGGGGATATTTAAAAAGGGAAAGAAAAAAATTTATAGTAAAAAAAAATATGGAAACAAAGCTTTTGTATATGCAGGATTGGGATGTTAGGGTAGATAGGGGAAGGAGAAAAATGTGAATCATGTATTGTTATGTATAGGTACAAATTTTGAATACTGAATGTGATCACTGTCTACCTATCTATCTACACATAATGTACCAACAAACTCAATTCAAAAAAGAAAAACAAGACCCAATAATATGCTGCCTGCAATAAACTAATCTCTTCAACAAAGACATACACAGATTGAAGGAGAAATAATGGAATATGATATTCTAAGAAAATGAAACCTGATAACAAGCAGAAGTACTTATACTTCAGATCAACTTTAACCCAAAATTATAAAAGATGAAATCACTGCATATTGACAAAGGAAACAATTTATAAACCATAGGGATAAAACACCATTATAATTCTTATAAATTAAAGAAAACAACACTTTAAAAAAATTGTACAACATGACCAATACAGTTTAATACTATGGTCATAAGGATAGTTCAGCATATGAAAGAAAAAAACATAAGTAGCATGTACATGGAATCAAAGACAAAAATCAAATGGCTGTCTCAGTAGATGCAGGAAAAGTCTTTCATAAAATCAATTATCCCTTGATAATAAAAATCCCTGAAGATTAGGTATAATAGGGTTATAATCTAACTAAATAAAGGTTATATATGAAAACCAATAGCTAATATTATACTTAACAGGGAAAAACTGCAAGCATTTCCTCTACAATACAAAAGAGTGTCCATCCTTATCACTTATTCCAATAATTCTTAAGATTTTTAAATCTCATCTCCTGTGAATCTCTTTTGCTATTGTTTAGATCGAGACCATCCTCAAAAGTCTCATGTGCTCAAATGTGAAGCTTTGAGAGTGATTGGATCACTGAAAGACTGTACTCATCAGGGGGTTGATTGATCCATTAATGAGCTTACCCCTGGGTGTGCTTTAAGGAGGATGGCCTTGGCTGGGACAGACGCGTCACTGGAGGGTGTCTCTCCCTCCCTGGCTCCTCCCTTCCCCTTGCTTTTTGGCTGTGATACAGTGAGCAGCTTTCCGCTGCAATGCTCATCTACCATGTCAGGAGCCACCAGCCATGGACTGAGTCTTCCAAAACCATGAGCCAAGTAAAGCCTTCCATCTTTTAAATTGGAAATATTAGGTACTTTGTTCCTATAACAGGAAAGCATACTAGTACACACAGTCCCTTAACTCTGAGGACATACATGTTAAAAAACTTTTATTGTTCAATTTAGACTTTTGCTTTGGCTAAAAAGAATAATCAGAAAGGCAGAGTAATACCTTAGCTTAAACTCTTGTGATTAAAAAAAATTTCAGCAGCATGGTGGCTCACATCTGTAATGGCAGCACTCAGGAGGCAGAGGCAGGAGGACTGCTGTGAGTTCAAGGCTTACCTAGGTTACAGTGAGCTCAGGGCCAGTCTGAATTACAAAAGTGAGACTCTGCCTCAAAAAAAAAATTTTTTTTTAAATTCATACTCAAAGATCATTCTCTATAAAAATACTTCAGAAAGGTCATACTCCCAAAGAAAATCCATAAGGTGTTTTGCAAAAAAGGAAAACTTGAAGTGTAGAAATGTGAATGACTATATATGGCTTCATAAAAATTTTAAGTTTCAGAATAAAATCTGTTAAACTAAACCTAACATGGGAGTATGGCTGGCCTGAGTATTGAGAAAGTTGTATTTTGTAAATGCAGATGTGTTTAGAGATACAGAAACTGCAGGTACATTTTCTGTGGATTGTAAGTTCACTTGAAAGGCTGGTAATTCTTATATTGTTTTTTTTAAAAAACGTATCTATTAACTCCATGTTATGAGCCCTCGATAAAAAGAAGTTTTATTAGTTAATAATGGTTTGTTTAAAGAGCAAATGACAAGGTTCCTTTCCTCTTACACATGTATACTTGCATATAGTATTTAAATTCTATATTTAAAATCCACTTCTCTTTCTCTGGCCCTCTATGCAGCTTTTGAGTGTTTTGTATAGTTCTGAAGTCAGACATGATATCATTATGCCATGCATTTCTAAGTTTTCTACAGTGTTTATATTTTTCTACAGTAAAATCCCTTGACATTTTCACTATGCATTCAATTTTTGGAATGATGCATATGAATACATTATTATTATTGTGGTTGTTGCAATGCAAGGCCTGAAATTGATCCCAGGACTGCTCGACCAGTAACCTACATCTCTCCTTTTTCTCTTGAGTAGCTTGGTTTGCAGGAATGTGTCACTGAACCTACATGATGACTTTGCATTTTAAAACTTTTGCTCATGAGATAATTCAAATGATATACAATGGAAATTTGTCTTTCTGTGTAAATTGTAACTGTGATTTTCAAGTGATGCATAATAGTCCATTTTTATGTTTATTGCTGTGGTTTGGATATTTTCTTCTTTTTGTAATACTGGACATTAAGCCTAGAACTTTCATTTGAGCTATATCCCCCAGGCCTGGTGTGGTTTTTTGTTTTGTTTTGTTTTGGCTTTTTGGGACAGAATCTTGCTAAGTTATCTAGGCTAGACTTGAACTTGCAGTTTTCTTCCCTTAGTCTTTCAGAGTTCTGGGACTACAAGTGTATCCTACCGTGGTTGGTTTGTGGTTTGAGTATTTATACAAAGGCATTATGATGTTTAGTCATCACAGGATGTTTAAAAGAAAGATATGATGGCAAAAGGAATTTACATGAGCATGATTGATACTTACCATGTCTTGGTGTTACAAGCCTTGAGACATCACTGAGGAAGCTAATTTCTGCTTTTTGCAGTGTGGTGTTTTCTTGGACAATTTTTCAGGTAGTAAATTTTAATGGTGACAACAAGAGGAGTACACTGTAAGACTTTCAATACTGATCCTTCCATCCTTGTCATTGTCTTCTGAAACAGGTAAGCACAGAGTAAAGACATGTCATTTAGGTGACTTTTTCTTTAACACATGAAGAATTAGTCCAACTGTGGGGGGAACAAGTCCTGATTAATTTTACAGGCTTTCTCTACTCCTAACATGCAAGAGATGTCTTGCAATTTGAATAATAAAGGGGAAAAGTTAACGCCAAAGTTCTGCTATTTTTGAATGACTAATACTTTTTCTGTCCCATCATTGGCATTTTAGTGAGAAACTGAGTACTTGTATACCAAAAGAAATGCTTTTTACTGTAAGGAAAATAAAGACTTTATTGTATCTTATAATAACCTTATTAGCATAAGGTACAAAGAAACCGTTTCCCAGTTACTGCATCAGCGATGTCACAGAATCTGTTCACCTGCAGAACCATCCTGCCTGTTCAGCATGACACTGTTTTTCTATTTCATTTTCTCCTCTATTTACTTTGTGTACAAAACAGTTGCTGCAGATCCAAGCATTAAACCATCATATGACAGAATTCAAAACTTAGAAAGAAGAAGGAAAGGGCCTTTTATCATGTGGTCATTTCCTTTAATCATAGAGAAAAATAATTTTCAGGGGTCTCTGCTCTTCAGTCTAGCACTTTAAGTCTTAAGTTCTAGATGTTCTTGTCCAGACCAATCAATCACTGGCAAAGTGGGATGGTTTATAACAATTAGTTTAGAGTCTAGACCTTTTATGGTTTTTCTCCTAGGGCTCAACAACAAAATTCAATCTTATCAAAGTAAGAGGGCTAATGACAATGAGTATACAAGGAAGAATACTTGCCATGGGTTGCATCCTGATTGTCTGCCATGCACTGTTTTAATACTGTGTAAGACATCATATAAATTTTCTAACACTGGATTCTCAAAATGTGTTATATGCCAAATGTGTTGATCAAAAGAAATAAATATGGAGAACAAGGAAAAAATTTGCAATTAAAAAATTATTTCTGAATTTTTAGTCCAAAGACATATCTTTGCATATTAAAATTTTATTTCTGATTGACACACAATAATTGTACTAATCTAATGGGCATAAAGTGATGTTTCCAGTCATGTACACATTATGTAATATTGAAATCAGGGAAATTACCATATTCATCACGTTAAAAATTTATATTGTAAGGAAAAATTCGTAAGTCAGGTACATATTATGATGTAAGAATGCTCTTGCCAGATAAATAAGGTGCATTGAGATGATGATGACAAAATATTTTCAATCCCACAAGTATCACTAAAAAGAAGTGTCAGTAGATAAATACAAATTCGTTTTTAGCATGCAAGCATAATTTTAAAATACACACCTTTGAAGTGCTCCAGGTTTGTACACCAGATCAATGAACTATTTCTGTGAAAAGGGCACAATAGAATGTATCAGATAGCTAACAAAGTTCACCAAAGGAAGGAAAATGCAACAAATGACAGTGGAGATTACATCATAGTAACTATTTTGTACAAACATCTAAGTTTATCTTTTTCCTAAATATTTATTACTTCTGCTGTTAGATTTCCTGAGGCTTTAGATTTTTTCATGTGGTTAGAAACCCTTGTGACTAGACAACACTGAAAAATAGCAATGAGGCACACAATCTTCTTAACAGAAGATTGGGCAATATTTGGTAATAGCAATAAACACATCGTCTGTTGTCCTAGTGGAAGAGGAGCAGCTGTGCAGAAAGATCATCCACTAAAACAGTAAGCACCAATGTTGAGATGTGTAATGGATCCTTTTTTACCCTGTACCTGTGGCTGGACAGTTGGCTCACATCTTGTGAAACTGGAGAATCTATAAGGAGGGCAACTGCTCACTGTTCAAACAAGTGGATGAATTTTCCAGTTATTCCATAAAAGTGACAAGAATCCACATTAATTCACTCATGAAAAATCACACACTTTTGGAGACAGAGGATGCACTAAAAATAGAACAAAGCCAGCACTGAGAAGCAGTAGAAAGCAGATAAGTAAAGAAAATAAATGATGACAGCTCCTACTTGTAGAGCAGAGTTTGGATTTTCTTCCTGGAGAGGGCCTTCTTAGACAATCTATTGCTGTTTATCCTGACTTTTACTCCTAACTCAAATGACACCACTTGAAAATTCAGACAACCAAATACATGTCTTACTTTCCAGGACATCATATTGGGTCTTTCCCTCACCTCCAAAAACATTAGTTTATTGGAGAATTATTAACAGTTACAAACTATATTCTTTTTGATGTACAACTTGACAATGCTTTCTGTATGTGCACTTATAAATATTCACTATAAACAATGTAACATATTCATCACCCTGCAATTACCTTTGTGGGTATGTGTATGTGGTTAGGATGTGTAAGATCTACTTTCTTAGTGAATTTCAAGTATAAAATACATTATTATTAACTATAATTCTAGGCTGCACTTGGACCTGTAGGACATGGGCTCATCAGCTTCCCACTCTTTCTACTTGGTTACACAGTACTTTTTCTACCAATCCTTACTTCTTTATGGCATTTATCTGGCATGTAATTCTTGACCTATTGACTCATCTTGGTTCATATCATTATTCCAGTAGCCTCAACTCTACCTTACGTCCAGATCATTCTAGATTCTCAGGTGAGTGATATTCCCCAATATTCAGAAACAGAGCATTCTCAGAAATGAGAGATCTTCCTTCACCTACTCACATAAAATCTCTTACAAGTTTTGCTGTTTGTCCTGTAAGTCTTTTGCAGCCAACCAGTTCTTGCCATTGCCATATTCCTACCCCCCAATGGAGCCCTAATCATCACATACCTATTAACAACCTCTGAACTACACTCTGTGCCATTAGTTTTTGTGCTTCCCTACCCATTCCTTAGACTAGCACCAAGATTATATTTCCAAGAACAAAAATATAACAGTGTTTCATATCAACTACATGATGAGAGATAAAGCCCATAAATAATCTTGTTTCTTCTTCTCTATGCAAATTCACACCCATATTTATAGTAGCACAATTCAGAGCAGCTAAATCTTGGACTTAGTCTATATGCCCACTAACAAAGTGGATAAAGGAAATGCATGACACACAATGGAGTGCTCATCTTCGTTAAGAAAGATAAATGAGTCATTTTTAGAAAAAAAATGCAGTAGAAAGTAGTTATATCTGGCTCTCAGTCTGACTTTCACTACAGATCAGCTGGTTAATTTCCTGGGCTTTGTGCTTGAGATTTCCCAATGAAGGCACTGAGCAATTCATTCAGTACTAATCCTATTTTGGGTATATTTTGGACTTTGAGTAGTAAATGAGTAATTGTAATTTGTTTCATTTTCTTTAGCCACAACACAGGAAATTTATATCTGGAAGGATTTCTTCTTGAGGAAGCAATTCGTCTGGAAGAATTTACTGTGCAGAATCAGGGTGAATCACGTTGTTGAGGTTCCAAGATTACAAATGAAAATAATTCCTAACAGGAGTTGTGTAATGGAGCATGGAGGTGTGGTAATCTACTGATGCACAGAGATTTAGTGTCAGAACTGGAAATCAAGACGCCATGAAGTCTTTACCCCTAACAACCCACAAAAGTCATGTGTGAACCTCTGGACAAATTACTTCACCCCTCTCTGCTTAGTTTTTCACCTGTAAAGTGGGGGAAACAAAGGAGTTTCTTTATAAATTTGGGGGATTGAGTGGAATAACAAATATGAAGCACTTAAGTAAAATAGAAATGCAAAACCTACTCATAGTAATTGTCCAGTAAGGTGTGCAATGTTCACTAGTTACTGTACATATCTCAATGATTCTGCAAAAAAAAAATACTGAAGAAACACAAAGCACTAAAGTTGTTCATCTCGCATATTGCTGGATGACAATCTTCCTCTCCTCCATCTGAAGATAACTCAATGTTTCTTTCTGATCTCTCTTTTATGACAGCAGCTCAACTAAAAAATTACTCTACTGTCATTTCCCAAAAGTTTATCATATTCCCAGGAACCACAATAAAAGAAATTTGACTTTGAAGTGTTCAACATTTAATGCTTCTCTCCTTGAAAGTTTTGTAAATGGCCTTTCTATTATTGTGGGCCTAATCCTTTTTCAAATTACTGAAAAATGCTCGTAAGTATAATAAACTTGTTTTGTAACACTGCTTGTAAAACCTGGACAATTACCCTGCATAGTATAAGAATTTTCTTGTACATTGTCAAATTGGTTTCTAACAAAATTCTACTGAGGCTAGTGTTATTATTTCAATTCCCTGCATCAAGAATTAGAAGCTGAAGGAAACTAAATGACTAACTTGAAGTTATAAAACTGGTGAAAAGTTGAGACTTCGACTTATGTTTTTTCTTGTCAGGAATCGCAGACTACTTACTCGGATTTATGATTTACTACTTGAATTTACAGATTTTGGCCCTGCCCTGCAGGATCAGCTACTGGGATTATTGCAGACATCTGCCCCAACTTGTGGGATTTTAAACTACAAGGATTACTGCACTAGGATTTTAGCCTTAAGGCTTCCTGGGATTTACTGGGATTTAAAGATGTCTTTCCTGCCCTACAGGGTTTTCAACTACAGGGATTAGTATGGGACCATCCAGTTTTATGCGTGCTAGGATTATGGATATGAGGTCTTGGTTCCAAATAGAGGGGTGGTGAGTTTGGGTTATGGATTCTTCTCCCTCTTCTTCTGCTGCAGTATTTGGCCATTTGCTGCCACTGCTCAGATTAGCAACAGTCAAGCCTGGGCTCAACCTTTTTCTCAAGGTTCTGATTATATTGTTTATTGGTTGTTAATCCTTCTGCTGAGGGACTCAAGGGGGACTGGAGTTCACCACAAGGGTTCTGGCTGCGTCCTCTTCCCCTGTCTCCCCCATTTTCTTATTTCAATTCAATGTCATTGCACATTTTTTATTTGATTGGCCTGAAAAATTTGATTTTGTGGATCACTGATGGGGGTCTTCTGTGCAAGGTTAGGTGATTGGTTTGTAAGTTTGTTGCTTTTCTTTTTTTAAAAAAATTGAAATATTTATTGGTACATTACATATACATATCATGATTGCAGTCCACAATGAGAATTTGTACCAATATATGATACAACTTTATTCTCATTTTTTCCCATAGCCCTATCCACCCTACCACCCTCCCTATATACATAAACTTTGTTTCCTTTCTTTTTTGTTATAATCTCATTATTTTTCCCCTTCACCCCATTTCACTTTGAGTATTTTCTATTTCACAATATATATCATACAATTCTAGAACTCATTTACATCTTTATTATTCTACAAAATGGGGTATTACTCTGCCATAAAAAATGATAAGTTTGAATCATTTATACTTAAATGGACATACCTTGAGGATATCCTCATAAGTGAAATGAATAGGTCACAGATATGTAAATATCACATCTTTTCTCTGGTATAAGTTTGTTGCTTTTCTACTAGGAAAATAAGCCAACTTATGTAGTACATTATATAGTGGTGTATTGGTTGAATTAGTTTCTAACATATAAATTCTTAGTTTATGACTAAATAGAAAAACAAAGGCAAAAATTAATCTAAAAGATATACCATTCTTTTTTTTGTAATAATCTATTGTATTATAGTTTTGATATAAATGTCTATTAAGCTTTTCTCTATTTAAGCTTTTGATAGTTTCATAAAATTTGAGGTGAAAATAAATTTTAATTTTCCAAGGTGATAAAGACTTTATAAAATACATAGTAAATGTATCACTTTTAGTTCTTTGAGTTAATATTATTCCATATAAAAGTTTTGTATTTGAATTTGAAAAGTTATTTACCTAAGAAATCTATAATTTTCTATATAACCCATTTTAGTGTTGTTAATTTTCTATAAGCTGTTCCTTATTCTTTTGATATTTTATGCTACTAAAATATTTACTTTTGATCATTAAGTGAAACCCAAAGCATATTACTATTCAGTATGGAGTTTAAAAAATGTATTGGTATATTTTGAAATTTTGTTGTCATAAATTCCATGAATTTTTATTCTTTCTTAGAACAACCTTTTGTAATTTTGAAAATACTATTGTCAATTGAAGGACATTTAGTAATAGTTATCATGTAACTTATCATCCTCAAAATTCCCGAGAAATTTGGGCAGAGGTAAACTTTCTCATGGTGAAATAGTAGAGTTGGAGCTTCAGTTTTTCCAAGAGGATAGAATAGAATAATAAAATCTGATTCACTTTAAACTTTGTCCAATATAATTGTGACAAATCTTAAAGTTCCTTTCCATATACATATGAATAACTTAAGCCCCACAGTAAGTTGTTTACTTGAGATGTTTAGGATTCTTGTAGTGTTTTATTATTTCCATTTTTTTTGCAGTGCTTACTATTGATCAAGAGTAAATTTGAGAATTTTCAAATTGTTCTTATCAAGAGTCTCAGTGTGATTCTAATTTTGGTACTGAAATAAATAATTTCACTTTCCTTTGCTTTATTTGTCTTCAGATTTTGCCAAGTAACATTTTCTGCCATTTAAAAGTGACTTATATTATGGATTTCTGGGTGACATAGTCTTCTGCTCCTTCTGAAAATCACTCACTTTTCCCATCTGATCTCCACAGACAGAAACCTCTGTCATTCAAGGCCCTACTTCATCTATGCCGCCCTTAAATTGTGCTCCAACTTCAGTATCATCCATATTCCAGAAATCTATTGAATCCCCCCTTTCATTCCCACTGCAAAGGGAAAGCTTTGTTTTTTATGACGACTGTGCCTTCCTTGTTGACTTCACTGATGCTATTCTTGTTCTTGCTTTATCACCTGTCCCACAAAAAGAGTGACCTCAAGGAAGCATGCAGTTTTAGACTGTACAACATGGACAATCTCATTATAACAGGATCCCTGTTGTTCAACTTTCCTTCTACTCTTTCTTGAGAACCTATGCTGTAATTTCTTAATTTCACCATCTCCTCTCATTTCCATGGTTTGCACACACTGTTCTAAGGATTCTCTCTGAGTGGCCTTCCCTTCTTCATTGGTCAACTGCTGCTCATTCAGCATGACTTCCTTTCTTCTGAGAATCTTCGCCAACCAACCAACAGCTGTGAGCCCACATCATCTGTGGAGATAAACACAAATGTTCTTCCTGCTGGATCCTACATTCTACAGACTCCCATGCTGCCAAAGTCATGGGGCTATACGACGGATCTGGTCCAAAAACTGCTCCATTCTTTTTCACTTTTTATGGCTCAGTGCAAATCAACATGGAAATATGAAAAAAAATTTTTTTTTCTGACTGAGCATGGTGGTACATGCCTATAATCCCAGCATTGAGAAAGCTGAGGCAGAAGTATCTCTGAGTCTGAGGCCAGCCTGGGCTACATAGTGAGTTCCAGGCCAGAGTGGACTTCGCAGCAATAAATTTTCTCAAGAAAACAACAAAGTTTATTTTTCCTGAATCCATATTATGGTAGACACAGACATATGTTTTTCATATAAGGATGCATTTACCATGTTTTATTTTGGAAAATTTTTTATTGGATAATTATGTCTTTCCATCTAATCTGCTAGCACACATCATATTTTCACAATAATATAACAGTGCTGCAATTCTTTCTTTTTCTTAATAATCTGTCTTTTATTAAGCATCAGGATGATACATAATTAGTTCTCTGCATAAGCTAGGTAATTCTACTATAGCCATAACTATTAACTAATTTCCTTTGTAGTATGATGTAATAGAAGAAATCTTCCAAGTAAGACAAACTTATGAGCAATAATTAAATTAAGCCACTGGTTTTGAGCAGGCAGCAATAGAAAATTACAGTGTTATGAATTATGAATGTAGTGTGTTCATTTATCATTTATATAATGCAGTTTAATAAAAAGGCATAATGTTGACTCTTAGAATGAACCATACCTTGTGTAATTACATGGGGCTATAAAAGTGGTGTGACCTATTGACTATGAGAAAAGGAACGGTTCTCTACCTTTTCATTCTATTGCAGTATCAACAGAAACAAGATGTCAGTTTCCACGAATAAAGGTGAGCAAATTTTTTATTCAACGTCTTGTGATTTTCTTAGTTCAAACTGATACTGTGTATATTACAGATGGTAGCTGAGCTGAATGAAGTTTCAGATATATAAAATAAGTATTTCATAATTATTTTGCTAACATATATATTTGAATTCTAGTGTGAGTTTCAAGTCTAAAGAATTAAAGATTTTCATTTTACACTTATTTAGTTTTAGTCTGACTTGGTTCCATTCATGAATTAGGTGAGATCAAAAACTATTATAAATATAATTATATTTTAATTCTGTAAGCTGTGCTTTTTCAGTATTCACCAAAAGCATTATGACTTGAAATCCTAAGAAAAGTGTTTT
>PVIR01034959.1:0-16816 GCA_004026965.1 Petromus typicus | reverse complement strand
AAATTCACCAACTAGTGATCTGTTTATCTACCTTTTAAATTTAAGACAATTCACTTAAACATAAAACAAAAGCCAAATAAAACAAAACTAAGCAACCTTCAAAAATCAGACTAAATTTTATTCCTGAACTCCTGATCAAAAAAGCACAGTCAGTGCTTTCAAACATCTTACTTTATCCCAATGCTTCTTTTTCCAAGACAGTCTTGACAATCAATTTTAATAAAATGAAATATTTAAAGATCAGATTTTCTAGGCAGAAAATATATATCCAAGAAAATTTTCTCTCAGTACATGAAATTCAGTTTGGATTTTGATACATTATATTTGACATAGTTTGCAATTTAGATACTTGAAAATAATTAACCAAATACTTGCCTATGATGGAGCATAATATTAAAAATCATGGACTCTGGATTTAGATAGTCTGTATGCAGATAGCTTCTGGTCATGTTTGTGCGGCCTTGAGAAATTCATTAACCTGTATAGGTCTGTGGTTCTTCTTCTATAAAATGAAAGTAATTCTATTGCTACTTGAAAAATTTTTGAAGAAAACATTAACTCTTTATAAAGTTCTTAGCAGAAATCATGCATCAGAATAACTGGTAAACAATAAATGGATTTATTATATAGAACTGTTGAGCTTCAAATGTGTCTGGTTTAGTATTCAGACATGAATAGTCTTATACATGAATAGTTACACAGATATTAATTAGTGCCACAAGTTTGTATTTGTTTCCTTGGGGTTATCAGATAGTGGAAAGAGTAGGGAGATATGAAAGAACCATTTGAAGTGGAAAAATGAAGATCAGATAGCACAAGAGGAAGGTTAAAGGGTAACTGCAGAAACAGAAAAAGCACAGAAGCTTAAGAAAAATAAAATTTGTAGGAGAAAGAGATTAATAGCACCAAAGAAGTCCAATGGGCTAGTAGATTGGGGGGGGGATGTGTCCACCAATTTTAGTAATTATGTATGGAAGATAATTTAAAAAGTGGTCTATTGTGAACAAATGGGATTATTATCACACTTAGGAACTTCTTCATAGCAAAGAAAATAACAGAATTGAGATGAAATAGAAGAGAAAGTATTTGAAAACTATTCATCTGCTAAGAGATCGATATTTGGAAAATAAAAGGGACTCAAAAAGTTTGGGACCAAAAAAAAAAAAAAAAAATCAAACCAAAGCAAAACACAAAAACTAAATAATCCAATTAAAATGGTGTAAGAATGAAACAAATATTTCTTAGAAGAGATGTACACTTGAACAAGTATATGAAAAATATCCAAGGTCACGAATCATCAAGAACGTGTACTTTAGAACCACAGTGAGATTTTGCCAGTTAGAATGGTTGTCTCCAAATAACAAAACTTACTAACTGCTGGTGAAGATATGGAGAAAAGGGGACTCATTCTGTTGGTGGGAATGTCAATGAGTACGAACATTTTGAAAGACAGTGTGGTAGTTCCCCCCAAATCCTGAAAATATAGCTACCATATGATCCAGCAATCCCATGACTAAGTATATATCCTGAGGAGATGAATTCATTATACTAAACACACGTATTCTCATGTTCATTGCAGCACTATGCATAGCACTTAAAATATCAAAATGATCTAGATTCCCATTAGTGGATGAGTGAACAAAAAATAAGATGTTCACTCAGAGGATATTTTTCAACAATTAAAAAGCAGAGTCCCATCATTTTCGCCAACCTGGATGGAACCGGACACGACGCCAAATCAGTTTTCTAAATGAATGCAGTAGAATAGTAGCTTTAGGGACTGAGAAGGCAGGAGGAAGGAGAGACAGAAATTCAACATGAGGCATGAAAACAGTTCTGTAGCACATCAGAGTAGCTGCCGGTTAAAGTAATTACAGAAGTATATTCACAGCACATACATTTTAGTAATTTTTAAAGAGATAGAAATGCTTACTTCCTGGATTTGATTATTTCGTTATATATATTATCAATTACCATAATGTACAATTATGACTGTCATTGAAATCAGCAATAGATGTTGGAGTCTTCATTTAGAGATGATTTCTTGACACTTTCTGTCTGAAAGAATTGAACAGAATAAGCAAAAACAGTGGGTAGCAAAGTTGCTCATTTATTAGAGGTAGGGAGAATAAAAAAAAGGTAGGAAAAAATGGGCTCTGATTCACAATGGTGATGTGCACCTGTAGTCCCAGCACTTGGGAGCCTGAGGCAGGATTACCACAAGTTCAAGGCCAGCCTGGCCTACATCATGGGTTCAAGACTGGCCTGCCTTACATAGTGAGATACTGTCAAAACAAACAAACAAAAATAGACTCTGCAGAGCAAATTTGCACAAAGTACATAAGGAGAAAAAAATAATAAAAATATACCTCAGAATATAGAGTTAACTATGGTGAAAAGGAATGATAGTGAACTCTTTATGGCACATGTCTCTTTCCCACGTTTGCCCCATTTGTGGCACACATAGGTCATCCTGTCAGAAACTTGTTCCAGTTCTAAGGAGAAGTCCTTGTGCAAGGTTCTGAGAACTACTTCCCAATTGTGTCCCGGGACACAATTGCCTGCCTTTCCAGCCAAGTCATGCCTTACCTTCCTGTCTCATTATGTTTTAGTTAAAAAAAAGAAAAATTATTGGGATAGAAAGAAGATTCCATACATGACCCATAATGAATGAAGCTCTGCCGCCTGAAGACTCTAGTCAGTTAAGGAGTCAAAGAAAAACTGGTTTTGCTTTTGTTGTTGTTACTCTTAGTTTTGTTTCTGAGATAAGAAAAATGCATATGCTGAATGAGCCTGTACTAGTAAGAACATGGTTTATGATGGAGAAAGTAAATTTTAGGTCCTTGAAGACTTAGGATATAGGGCCTAGCTTCACACGTTCTTTTATGGCACAAATCATGCATTAATATATTGTTCTTCCACAAGCATTTATTTCCTGTTAGATATCAAGGCCAGTGCTGGAGACATAGCAGCAAATTAGACCTGTGTGACTCTTATCTTCACAAAGCTTTTATTTTATAGTTCGGACTTTATTCTAAATCTAAAAAGAAAGAAGTTAGTTAAGAGTTATAACCAGGGAAGCTGTAGCCTTATTATACAGTATTACTGCAAAGAACAACTCAGTAGCATGTAGGAATAGAATAACATGTTTAACTGTACGACATAGGAACAATCAGAAACATAAACAAGGAATTGGGTAGAGCTTGTGGTCTAGAAAGAACTCTGGGTCTTTGCAGTTGTTCTTCCCTTTGCTTGGGACTCTCATCACCCCAGATTTGCAATACTGGATCCTCTTAGTGATTATTTTACCAGCCCAAGATTTATGTGTCAAAGTCTTTCAGAATTTTTCAATCTAAATTAGTTTCCAAGTTGCACTCTGACACCAAATTCCAGTTCTTTGTGTAGAACTTATCAGTTCTCATATGTTCTATATAGAAATTTATTTACTGTTTGAGTTTCTCTATTAGAATTCAAGTTTCATGACTGCAGCAATATTGTGTGAATATCACTATTTTGTTCCTGAACCAGGATTAGGCCCTTGCATAATAAATGCTTGATAAATAGATCTGGATAAATGCATAAAAGCATAATATGGTATAACTGCAGGAACAGAGGTACGCAACAAACACTATGACAAGACAGAAGAAGAAGCACAGAGAATAAGTATCATTTGTGTATCGACAGCCAGGTATCCCACAGGACATGCTATCTCAGAGAATCTAGGATTGTGAAATGACTAACTGATCAGGCTGCAACAGATGAGAGAACTGGAGTTGGAACTCAGGTTGAAGCAGGACCAGATTTGACACTCTATATCCTCCAAATTGAAATCAGCCACAGATGTTGGAGTCTCCATTTAGAGATGATTTACTGATACTTTCTGTCTCAAAGAATTGAACAAAATAAGCAAAAACAATGTGTGGCAAAGTTACATATTTATTAGAGGTAGGGAGAATAAAAAAAAAGGTAGGAAAAAATGGGCTCTGATTCACACATGGTGATGTACACCTGTAATCCCTTTTCATTTAATTTCTCACATGGACATTGTGGTTTTATTATCTTCCTGCAGACAAAAAGGAATACAGTGATATCTCGGTTTAGGAACTTAATTTGTGGTATGATTTTGGAGACGATGGCTGTGCTTGTGTTTTTCACCTGATGTAGAGTTTACCAATGAGAGCAAAATTCTGCTGATTGCTTTTGTTAGCAAATTGAATTGTTCACAAACCGAAGCTCTCATGAGATCAGGTATTACTGAATTCCGCTAGTTATTAACATGGAAAGCAGTTATTGGGTAACCAGGCTCTGTAGTAGACTTGAGGATGATGCCTGACTCAGCTTCTTGCCACTGGTGTAACCTAAGTTACCTCCCTGAATTTTTTGTACTTTTCATTTATTCACCGTCATTATGAAAATTAAATGAAGTAACACAGATTAAGTGTTTAGCATAGACCCTGACCCGTAGCAAACAGGCTATACACGATGACTCTTCCTAGTTATTACAATAACCTCATTTGCATGACTGCTATGGATATGACTTACTAAATCTTAAAGAAAAGTCCCAACTCTAGGAAAATAGATGAACCCCATCACATTCATCTGTCATTGTTACAGAAGCCTTGGAACTTGGTGCAACAAAATTCAACTTGCATGACTGAGACCTTACAAGTTTGGATTTCCATCAAAGCAGAGCATGTGTCCCGAGGATGTTAATAAGTACAGTGAAGCCCCTCAGACCTGTGAGAGATAGAATGAACCAGACACAATGTTTCCAGGCTCAGTGCAGCAAAAGCAAGGCACAAAAAAGGTACAGCATAAGTTCAGAGTGTGGTGAGTAGAGAGCATTGAGGGTATAGTCATGTGGCACGTGCAGGAGATGCAGAGGTCAGGTGCAGATGTAGAAGGCAGAAATCTAAGTATGTGAGCACTTCACTTTGAGAGACAATATACCTATAATCACTTTTTGCATTTGAAGAGTTCTTCCATGGAAGTTTGACCATTGACAATTAGAATTTGCATGGGCTTTTTCTTAACTCTGTTCCATTGTACTTTGTAAAGATGCTATTTGAAATGTATGAAACTCATACCCATGCACTGTTCTGTCAACACCCAGAAGGGCTCTTGTTTCTCTTCTGTGTTTACCTGCTAAGTTTCATCTTCTAAAGCCTGTAGAACTCATTTTATCACCACTTGAGATCTTTGATCTGCTATATATTTTTTATTTAAGAATCTTGAGTCTTTCATTGAATGGTCAGAGTATTCCTCAGTGCAGTATTTAAATACATTGGTATGAACATAAATTATATTTATGTAAAAGAAAACTACTGAATGATAAAATAAAAATGAAGTATAATAATTTACAATATAATGCTGAATCAAAAAGAAAAATGCTAACAGATGTGTATAATATTATTTTATATAAGTTTAAGAATTCACACAAAACAATATATATATATATATATACTTTATGCATATATGAGGTGAGACTAAAAACTTGGTGACTGTATAGATTAAGATATTTATTACAGTAAAAGGCACAGTGCCATTAATCACCTCCAAAATGATTCTTCTTGCTAAAAAGAACATTTATCACATGGTTCTGACCATTTCCTGAAGCAGTTCTGAAAGTGAAGTCTTTTTTTATTGTACAGTCTTTAGTTACACAGTTGTGGCTACCTTAATGTCCAGGATCAATTCAAAATGTTTGTCTTTCATAGTCATTTGGATGTTGAGAAACAGCCAGAAGTCACACAGTGCCAGGTCTGGTTAGTACATGGAAGAGGACACATTGTCATGTTTTTATGGCCCTATTTTCCCACTGGATAATATTTGACAATATCATTCACCATATCTTGGATCATATATTTAAAGATCAATAAACTCTTCCAGAACTGATTAGAGAGTGGCTAGAATGATTCACTGTGTGTGTGAAATCAAGGGGATCAATAGGAATGTATTTTTTTTACAGTAATGCACTTTTTACAGATTTAAACATTCACTATATATTTTGATCACCCCTTGTAGGTTTAATACAGGCTTTAAAACATGATTAGAAAGGTACAAGTGAAATCAAAGATACCAGGTCTGAAAAGAGAATATAGGGATTGAAATTGGGAAAGAGAATGAGAATGATATAAATCTTGACCAAAAAGTTGCATTAATAAAACAAACCTTCTGAAATATTTTCACAGTTATTACCCTGCTGTCCCTCAAGAGCCTAAATCTAAGTCAGGACTTCTGGAAGGTGATGGGTTATAAGGAACTGTACAGTGAATCAGTCCACTGATGAGTTAAAAGCCAACTGTGACACTGAGAGAGGAGTCTGGTTGGACAAGGCAGGGCCTGGGGGTGTGGCCTGCATGGGCTAGTCTCTCTCCCTGGCTCCTCCCCGATTATTCTGTTTTCTGGCTGCCGCTTCTCCTGCACCCTGTTCCCTTGTCTGCCATCTTGCCTTGGAGCCCACTGACTGAACTAAAGAAAACCACTCCTCCTGTAACTTGCTGATATTGAGTGGTGTGTCTCAGCTATAAAAGTTAGGAAGACCTATGTCAGCATTTATTCATCCAGGAATCATATAGCTATTGTTTGTAGTATATTCTTCTGTATTTTTCATTTCAAGCACAAAAATTATAAATATGGCATAGATGATGGCATAGATGAGATGGCATAGATGAGAATAATGCAATGGCTAGAAATATCCCTAAAAGACAAATATTGGAACTTTCCCCCAGGACAACTGTGTCCACCGGTGGGCAGGAGGAAAGATTGTCCCCATGCCTGGGTGAGTGTCTGAGCTTGGTCCACAGGGTAGGCCTCGCACACAAGTGCAAGTCTGACTTCTTGTTTGCTCTCTCTTCTCTCTCCCCTTCCACCAAAGGATGATGTAACACATGGCCTCACCCCGATCCCAGGCTCTTGACTTTGGAATTAGAACCTCTGGAAATGTGAGCCAGTGTATTCATTTTTTATTATAAATTACCCGATACAGGTCATTCCTTCTTCATAGCACAAAACAGACCGAGATACATGCTGAATATTATTCCTTGCCTTTCATCATACACTTTTAAGTTTTGAAAAATTTTGTTCAGCAAATTACATTATTTAGTGTTGTTCTAGCTCCTTACTTTAAAGAATATCCACATGAGCTCAGCATCAGAAAAACAGGGTATTAGAGGCCTGAACCTAATGGTAACACTCCTTAAAGTCCCTGCCATGGTGATGTTGACATTTGTTCTGCCCAGCTTTGTGTCTGCTGTGCCTACTATGTATGTGTGCACGTTGTGTAGCTTAGATGTGTGTGTGTCCATATTCTGGGGGACTGGAGCCTCCTTCCTGAGGTGGTTTCTATGGTCTTTGAGTCCTGAGCAAGATGCTGGTCAAGACAAAGTACAAAAAGTCCCAATAAAGTTTTATTAAAGGTAAGAAAAGAAACAGGCTTTGCAGAGTGAGTTTGAAGCAAGTAAAAGCAGGAAAAGAAGTATAGCTTACAGCATGAGGGCGACCACTATGCAAGAGAACACAATGGCAAGAGCTCATTATGTTTTTGGCGCGTGTTCCGGGATCTTTTCCCACCTCCTTTCCCAGTTTTAGCCATGCCCTTCCATCCTGTCTCGTGTGTGTGTGTGTGTGTGTGTGTGTGTGTGTGTGTGTGTGTGTGTGTGTGTATACCTGTAAGAGAGAGCGAGACAGACAGACGTCCTGTCAGGGAGAATATGTCAATAGACATCATCTATAATTGAATAATTACAGATTGTCAGGGATGAAATTTATCTTGTTATAATACAGCCCTCTCAAGAGATATCTTTTACACTGTTGTTTCATGGGTGTAAAGGAGTCATGAAGTGGCTGAGGTTGCTTTAAGAATGCCAAAGGTGTGACAAAACTCAAGCCAAAGCAAAGAGACTTGACATGTTTGATGGCCCATGCAGCTTCACTGTGGGCAACTATGTGATTTCTCTTCGTGATTTTTGAAGTATTTAAATCTACTCCCTGCTTTTATTACTCTCTCCCTGAGCTGCAAGGTAGTAAGGGATTTCTCACTGGAAACAGCTTTCATGGGAATCTCACTGATGTTTTCTTAACTGGTGGATAATAAAATTTTGGTCCTGCCAATGCCAGTCTCTTTGTAAGTACCACCGTTGCTTTAATCTACATTTGATTTCAACAGAAGAGCAATAATAGGTTAAAACATAAGTTTTTGGCTTGATAAAGCAGTGTATGAAGCACATATAAAAAGAACATATAAAAAGACACAGTGGTGATAGGTTCTTGGGGGTTGAAAACACATTATATGATAGGGTCTCAATTTAGGGGAACTATTAAAGTCACAATCACATAACTACAGAGGAAGATAAGAAAGGTGAGGCTATATATCATAGCAATTCTAACTTGCAAGTCACCATAACCTATGCATCATTAGCCATTTCTGATGCACAAGTGACAATGCATAAGATTTGTTCCAAAAATGCTGGCTGAGAGGAGAACACTAATGCTAGTGTTGAAATACATTACCAGATTTTAGAAATAATTTTAGGTCACTAATGCATCGCCATTTTAGAAAGACTGCTTAGTGTATTGGGATGCAAGGGTAGGCGGAAGGGTCCCCTTAGCCTCCAAACTACAGAGCTCCTCTGATAGTCATTACTTCAAAGTTAAATTTCTTTCTATCTTTCCAGAAGGCTGGCATGAAAACCTGCCTGCTGGTAACAACTCATTTAACACAATGACAGTTGCTTGATGCTCACAGGGAATGAAGCAAGCCATCCCTCTTGATGCTGTATCCTCTTTGAACAGCCTCCCTGCACAAGATCTTTACGATAATGAGCGTTAGACTAAAACACAGACCATTAATGACAGAAAATATCTAATTATCAAATATAAGCCTAAAAAGTGTGGAGAGCAGAAATCTCAAGAAATATTATGATATTTTATTCTGGACCCCCTAGGTAAATTGATTTGAATCTGTAGGGTAATCATGATATAGGGGTTTGGGGCCAACAGTGAATCAACATGAGTTCTTATTTATATTCGTTTAAGAATTCATAGGACCAGTTGTTATGAGGAATATGGCTCTTTTCGGCTGCCCATCTGGGTTAACATACTTGTACACACAGTAGCATTTGTGTGATTTATAATTTAGGGAGCAGTAAGTCTAAGTTCTCAATAGCATTATGTAAACTTTAATAAAAATGCAAAAATGGACTCCATCCTATTTTGGCGAGGGCATTTGCTTTCTTTTGATGAGATTTCAGAGACTAACTTCATTTTATTTTTTCACCTATCAAAACAGGACTAGAGATGAAAGGGTGGTGAGTATGACACTTCTGCTGCTCAGTTCCTTTTTTGCAATTTGATCCATGGCAAGACTTCATTTTGCTTAGCTGTCTGAGTGATAACTTTCACCAGGCATTTACAGAATGTTAAAAGAAAAAAAAATCATTCAAGTTTTATATTTCATAGAAGAGTAATTTGTTCAGGAATTTATATTCTAGAGAAAAATGTTGTTTATTTTTTCCAAGACATCACATTCCTTTTTATGGCAATGCACAGTTGGCTGCTTGGGCATAAACAAGTGTGAGCCACCTACTGAGAGATGGTACATTAAAAAAGAAAGAGATTCAGTATGCACTCGGGAAATATCATGCTCTGTCATTCTGAATGAAAGGATCAGAGAATCGCTGTGCCAGAGTTCTCTTGCAAGGCTCTAGAATACCCCTTTGTGTTGTTCATTAGTCTATCTGACTTCCCATTCATAAATCTGAGAAAATTATGAGTTTTTTTTTCTCTCTCACACCACTGAACTCTTACTTGCTTTATGGCAAGATTTTCTTTTAAATGCTTACACCAGTGATTTACTGTAGCCCCTTTCCTTTCATATAACATTTTTACTTGGGCAGCCACCAGGGTCACTTCCCGCTTACCATGTAGTGCAAGAGCTTTCCTGGACTTAATATTTGGAGGCCAAATTCATGCCTTGGTGAAGAAGGAAAATCTTGAAAGAACCAAGCTGATGAGGTATGGTGAAGAAAGGTAATCCTGCCTTGTTCTGCTGACGCGGGGTGACCTGCACTGGCCTCAAGGTGAAGCCTGTTTATCCTGTTGTCACTGCTATTTTTGTACACATTGCAATGTTACATCCCTCTGAGGTCCAACTCCATGGGGACAAGCTGAGTACATATAAAAGGCATCTCTGCCAACAAAGGCTTTCAGTTTTTCTTTCTTTGAAAGACTCCTACTTCTCTTTCCTTTAGCTATGGCTTGCTTAACATGTAGATTTTAACATATCACCTTTCCAGGAATATCACAATCTCTGATCCAATTTAAAGACTTTGCTGTTGTTCAGTTCATTGGTTTCATTCTAGTAGAACTGCAGATCTCTTTCTGATACATCACTTTTAAAAAAATAAGCCTTTGTGTAGGGCCGGGGATTTAAATCAGTGGTTCCAGCTCCTGCCTTGCAAGCACAAGGGCCCAGGTTCAATCCCTAATATCTACATGCAGCAATGCCAGGTCACCAGTACCACATACCACTGTGCCGGGTGTGGTGTCTCACACCTGTAATCCCAGCACTCCGGAGGCAGAAGCAGGAGGATTGCTGAGTTCAGAACCAGCTTGAATTACAAAGTGAGACCTGTATCAAAAAACCAACCAACCAACAAACACCCTCTGTGTTTATTTGTGTTATTATTCAGATCTAAAGTCAATGAGAATAGAGGTCATTTGTTTTTACTTGCTCTTATTTTAAACACACAGCATAGTCCCAAGAATTTAAGGAAAAATATAATAAAGCATAGTTGAGTGAATAGATAAGTGCATTGGCAAATGACTTAGTCAAAATTTCCTAGGAGTTCTCAGTTAAATTTCAGAGCTTCATGGCATGTAAGACAATTTTACCCTTCGTATCTTAGAAGCACCAATTTTCATCCAGAATATGACTCTGTTGCTTAATTATAAATGTAAAAAGAAAGTGCAAAGAACATCAGTTCTCCAAATAATTATCATAGAGTCAATTAGTTGTTAATTGTAAAAAAACAACAACAAAAAAGCTCCGATTTATATTGGTTGGCTCTCTTCCTACTTGTTATACAAGTGCTTGGCCAGATTTCTCATTCATAGTGGGTGACACATACTGGCAGGGGAAAGTGTGCATAATGGAAAGAGTTCTGACACCCAACCAGCTGTGTCCAGACTGAATTTTACTTAATTATTGTCAACATGCACATCAAGTGTGAGAGGAGGAGGTAGAAATGTTGCCCAGTGAGGAAGTTCGGACTGTGTCTTGGGGCATATCACGTGACTTAACACTCCACGAGCTTTTTACTGGGGTGAGTAACTAATGTAATTCCCAGAGTGAGCCTAAAAATCCTCGCTAAGAATTGTTTCATTTGCTTCTTCCATGGATATGCTGTTTCATGATACATTACGCTCTGACCACCCTTGGTTTTTTGCTTCACCTTAAACCCAGGCCACCACACTTCTCCCTGTGCCTTTGTACAGACCTGACCCAAGCTTTCTCTTCCTTCTCCTTCCACTGGGGACAAAGTAAATTTGCTAGGTGAAGAGTCAGTGTGACTGAGCTGCAGTAGTACTTTTCTGCACATATTTTCACATTCTGTTCTGGTAAACACTTTGTTTAATCCCTCAATTCTGTCTGTATTGTCATTCAGACTGGGTAACACTCATGATTTTTTTTCTTTAACAAATAGTCTCTTTCCCAACTCCCTATATATCTTCAACTATATGTCTCAATGGTCCTTCCCCCCAAGGTAGCCATTTTCTTTCATGATCTTACTAGTGACCCATCTACATTTTTTTCTGAAAGACATCATGTTTATACTTTACTTCTTCTCTTTGAACCATCAGTCTTTTTATGTTGTTTTGTGCTCTCAATGCATATGTATTAAATATTCACTTTTCCTTAAGGGCATACTCATAACTGAAATAAAAAGGACATTGATATGTAAAAACTGTATCATTTTTCTGGTAAGAGAAATTGAAGGTGTAAATGAGTTCCAAAATGTATGATAGGTCTAGTGAAATGTAAGAAAATGTTCAAAAGGAAAAGGGAAAGGAGGGGTAAGGGAATGTAAGGAAAGGAAAAAAATTGATAGGAAAAATAAAAAGGAAACAAAGTTTATGTATATAAGGGGTGGGAGTTATAGGGAGGGCAGGGGAAAGGGATTAAATGAGAGTCAAGATGTGTCATGGTATTGACTCTCACTGTTGAATGTGATCATAATGTATATATAAATGTATCAATAAAATCAATTTTAAAAAGTTCACATTTCAAACTCAAATAAAAATGAAGATTTTTCTCTAATTTGTGTGTTTTGAAACAACAGGTCTTGTATTATTCTCTTCTTTAAAAAAAATCCAGCTGCATTTTCTCTTTTCAATTTTTATTTCTTTTTGTACAGGTTGTAGTACATACTGATTGTATTCTTTTCGGTTCTAAAATCTAATTTCTCACAACTGTTCCCTTTGGTTCCTCCTCCATCTTCCAGCTTGACCCAGTGTTTCCAGGGTGGTCGTGATGTTCTTCTAATCAGATTCAAAGAGCATCTCCTGGGTCCGCTTCTGTGTGAGCAGCTGCTTGGCATACTCCTGCCCCCCAGTCTTCTCACTCCAGAGTTGCTCTAGTTTGCAGGGTACATCTCCCCCATCCCGAGCCCCTTTTTCCTCTTGACTCTCAGCCACCAGTAGTTTCCAGACTTTAATTCCTGGTATTTTGGTCTCAAGCTTTCTTTTGGAGAAGCTGATCCTCTCTTTTAAATCTCCGTCTACAAACCATCATCTTCCAATTTCTAATCATTGACAGATTTTATCATCAAGCTCTAAGTCTTAAACTCAAACTGTCTATGAGAAATCTTTCCTTGCTTCCTCAATATAGAAAATTTATTGTTACCGTAATGATAACTCTCATTTCAGTTATTGGAATGCCTTTTTCTCCTCATCTCCCTTTCACAATGCCAGGGATCCTCAAAGTTCAAGTGCTTAGAACCCTGACAGGGCCCAGCACCCCCCCCACCCTGCTCACTCCCTCTACCTCTTTGTTCCTGTTCTCCAACTCTTACTTCCTGCAGGAGGACTTTGCAACTTGTGCATGAATTCATCCTCTCCCATTTGAGCATTCTCTCATACTTTCTGTTCTCTAAAGCTATATCTTAAACATACTGTATAATTGCTTTGTTCTGTTGTTATAAACAGGCTTCAGAAGTTGGTTTACTAAATCAGAATTACACTCTCAATGGTCATAGTCTTACTGCTTTCCAACACTTGGAATATTTTCATTTTTTTCTACTTCCTACATAGATGAAGTTAAAAATTGTATCAGATCACATAAACCAGGAGGTATCTTTTAGTGACAGAGAGAGTTACACTATTACTCAAGTTTGCTTTCACCTATAGGAGTTTCTAGTCAGCTTATCATAAGAATTTGTCCTATTTTCTTACAGTAATTATCACTTTATATAGAACTTGCAATAATACTCTCTCCAATTCCTCTTTATGCATAGAAATTATAAGGTCTACTCTTAGGTATAGTCTATCTAACTTTACATTAAGAAACAAATCAAAAGCAAAACAAAACAACTTTACCTCATTGACTAATTTTTATTAGTGACAATTTATATTCTGATACTAAGATAAAATTAACTAATTTTTTATCATAGTCAATATGAAAATAGAAATTCAAGATAAGCAGTGATTTAGTAAGGAAATCAATCAATCTTAGCTAAGTGAACTACACTGACTGATAGTTTTAGCAGTCTTAAATATGAGACTGTTGAGAAGAATTCACATTATATAATAATATTTTAATGAACCTTAAATATTCCTCTTTAATCTACATGACCTTAGATCAAAACTGTTTTAACGTATCATTTTAGAAATTTAATAATTATATGGCCATTGAAAGTGTTTTAGGTCTTAAAAAGGGAAAAGAAGCTTTAATCCCACAATGCGACTCAGCTGTTCATCATTTGCTCTGTTCTCTTTCCAATCTTTTTTCATATCCATGGGCTCCACATGCCCGTGCTCGTGTGCATCCGGTATCTCATCTCTGAAATCTTAAAACAACACTTTGCTACAAACACTCCCTCTGCCTGTGCTGCCTAGTTGTCAGGCTTCTCTGATGTCTTTAAAGGCAAAATCCAAGGAGACAGCTGGACGAAATCTGAAGACTCAGGCTGAAGATCTTCCTTTCTTTGGCAACAGGTCTGCCGGCCATTAACTCATGCCAGTTCTAGCTCACTGTCATGCTCTGTTGTAGATTCGTTCTATAACTGGTAACCTTGAGGGACTAATTAAGGTTCATTGCAATAAGAATTGAAAAAAGTAGAGTTTGCTGCATTTGAAACATTCTCCTTAATGTTATGCGGACTGAGAAAACAGGGTAATGTTTTTATCTTTGAAACAAGTTCTCCAGCAATCTAAACAGTCTCATGCTGAGAAGAAAACATACAGCCATTTCAGAGTTTAGAGATGCAAAGAATTTGATCTTTTTCCCTTGACGTTTCCGTCATATGCAGCCATCATCCTGAGCTGTCAGCACCTGTCTCATTACTTACAAATCTCGTTTGATCTGTGCTCGTCAGTTACCGCATTAGACTCTCTAACTCACTGTGAGTTTGAATGAATTTAATAAAGAAGAAATAGATATGGATTAAGCAAATCCCCACTTTCTTTTATTTTGTGTAATAATAATAGCTATTTTTCTCTGATGTTAAAAATCTATTTGCTTTGCCTTTTTTGGTCTCCTCCAGTGTTTCTTGTTTGTCTTTCGCTTTCCATTTTGATTCTTTTGGGAGGGGTTAGTTTTAGAGGGACTCAATGTTGTTTTTATTACTATTAATTATTATTTCTAAAAATCCTTACCACTTTTAGTTTTAGTTGGATGTGGAGATATAGGAACATCTTATCATTTGCCATTTATTTCTTCATTTATTGATTTTCCTTTACATCAGGCAAAAAAAAAACCCAAAAAACAAAAAAACAAACAAACAAACAAACAAAAAACCAGTTGAACTACTTTTATTGAATTTATTAACTTGGTTGAGTTTATAGAAAGGGTAAATTTAGTCAAATAATAGTTGTAGTTCATCAATATTTCCAAAGTATCATACCTGAATTCAAAATGTGTTCCTTTTATTTATTTATTTATTTATTTTTTGAAGTTTTATGTCGCATTGACTATTGATAATATAAAATATATTTTTCCCTACTGTTTTTAAGATACTATTTTAATGTATTTATTTTTAAGAGCTTATAAGTTTTGTTTCTTAAACTGATGTACTGGGAGTAGACTGATGGTGTTTTATTTAGAAAAATAAAGAATCTCTTTTTGAAATGTTATGTGTCATTATTATGCTATATTGTGCTTAGTGGTGCAGATAATTGGTCTACGAACAGAGTACAAAACTTCAGCTGATTTGTTTGTCTTTGCTTATCTAGTGCACTAAAATTTATTTTCTTGTTATTTCCTATCTTTTTTTCCAGCCCTGTTTTTGTTAATTTTTTTTCTGGCCTACATATAGAGACAGTCATTTCATTTTCTCTCACTTTTCAGTTCTTTTCGCAAAATGTTTTTGATGTTTCCTTTCTCTAGCATTATTCTCTAGATAGTCTTTAGGTGCACATAGAAATAGTTTTGTCTAAAAAAAGAAGAAAGAAAGAAATAGTTTAGTCTAATAACAACTGATTAATTCCCTAACTCTTTCCTGCCAGTTTATTACATTGTATATTTCTATACTTGATTGAGGCCAAATAATTATCATGAGTGATATTAGAAATTTTTCTTCTCTGGAAAATTTTTTTCTTCTCTTGACACTCACATTAAGTCTCCTGAGGACTGATTTCAGGTCATGCTTTACTTGGGGAAATGTATTTCCTCACAAAAATTGTACCAACCAGCCATGTTGGCCACTGTTTCTAGAGACATGTTCTTTCTCATTAATAAACATATGTTGAAGATGCTAAGGTAATTTTTTATGTTAGCATCAAAACAGTTACAAATTTATTCCTGTGCACTAGTCAACTGAGAATAAAGTCCAATTTTAAAGGAATATTTTTAATGTCTTTGCAGCAATGAGTAGTTCTCACTAAAGGAAGATTTATTGGAGAAAGCAAACATGGTCAGTCCATTGGTCTATATTTTATAAAAAATCAGAGGCCTTTTCCTTTTCAAGAAAGCCTTCCTCATTATTCACCTCAAAAATTTGTTTGTAACATTATGAGTACTAAACGAATGTATAAACTTCTTTCTTTATATCAACTTTGATTTTTTTATGAATTGATCTTAACTTTTGTGTTTATAGAAAATGACTGATTTAACATGGCATGGATCACAACCAGTGAGCTGAAAACATCTGGATCATAAGTTAGAGATCATAAAAAATAACAGCCTTCCTCTAGTGTGTTGATCAACACTCTGCCTGTGGTTTATGAGTGTACTCATTCCCCTGTCTTCCCAGAGCAGAGCTCTCTGTCTGTTTGCGGTGTGGTAGCCTGAAGTTACTTAGGGATTTAGCTATATTTTCTCCTTTGCTCTCTCTGTATTGCTATCACACAAATAATACTTGAAACCTTCTTGTTTTAAAAAAAATTACAAAAAATGTGAGTGAAGGTAAATTATTTTCTCTCACCTTTTTACCACAGTTTAGTTCATGTGTTTTGTAAATTCATTTAAAAACACATTCACTTGATACACATACATGTGATTTTAAAAATATGCATATATGAAACTAGATGCATTTTTTTGCCTTATTTTTCCTTAAGAATATTGTAACAGGGGGCCGGGGATATAGCTCAGTGGTTCCGG
>PVIR01034958.1:0-16824 GCA_004026965.1 Petromus typicus | reverse complement strand
ATTTTACTGTCTCCACATGTATTTGTTCATTTTATTGTCTTTCCCCTTTTCTGGATACAAATGTCTTGAGAATGGAATTTTATTTCTTTTGTTCATTGCCATACCGCAGTATTTTGATGAGTGTCTGTCATATATACGGGAAGTTTCAAGAAAGTATTAAATACTATGCAAGCCCTCTCCTCAATGTGGAACTTACTAATGTCTCTTCTTCTACTCAGATTTTTTTTTTTGAGACAAGGTCTTGCTTTCTAGTTCAGCCTGGCCCTGAGCTATGTATCCCAGGCAAACATCAAACTCCCAGCAATCCTCCTGCTTCTGCCTCTCAAGTGCTGGGATTGTACGTGTGAGCCACCAAACCCAGCACTACTCAGATTTTTTAACTGAAAAATCAAATTCAAATTCTAGCTTTCCTAGGAGTCCTTATTTCAACCCAAGAAACTATTTCCATTATCATCCAATATATAGTTTATTTTAATTTCATCCTACTTACACATTCTGTCTCTTCTGGCCTATCTGTCCACTGTTAGTATATTGCCTGGTACTCTGCTTCTTTCTTAAAAAGACTGAAATGATTTACACATCCACATCCACACTCACACATATATATGTCATTTATGCTTAACAAAATGTTATAATTTGAAATCAAACCTATAAAGGAAGAAATGATAAATATGTTATTAGAAAGCAAATTAGGTTTTGAAATTTCTGGCATTTGAGGACAAAGTTGGAACATTAATATTGACATTAAGTGCATCAGAATTTTACTCTTAAGTAAAATTTTGGGTACATTTAGTTCATTATTTTGGAAACTTCACTCCTAATAGTATATAGAAATACACATGATAAGACACTACCCTCAAATTAGAGCTTATAACAAATACAGAAACTGGTTTAAAAAGGCTATAAAGTAAATTAAAGTAAATTGTCCTCCAAAGATAACTACTTCTAATCTCTAAAATCTGTGATCACTTTTTTATACAGCAGAAAGATAAATATTATTATATGTCAAAAGGTGTCATTACATTGAGGACCATGAGATGTGGAGACTATGGGATTATCTGGGTAGACTCTAATTGCTATCACAGGTATCTTTATAGGAGGGAGGTGGGCCGATTACTGCCTCAGAGAAAAGGTGATATGATAGAGCAGAAAGCTCTAAAGATTCTATGCTGCCGACCTTGGATATAACACATATAGCCATAAACTAATAGTGCAAGGAATGTAACCCTAGATGCTGGAAAAGCAGGGGAAGCATTCTGCCAGAGCCATTGAAGGTTGTGCAGTCCTGCCTGCTCCTTGACTTCAGCCCTCAAAAACCTCAAACTAACTTTTGACCTCAAAAACCTTAAGAGAATAAATTGTGTGGTCTTAAATCCTCTAAGTTTGTAGTAATTTGTTAAATAAGCCATAGAAAAATAATACGAACTCTTTAAAGATTTAAAAGCTTATATGAAAGTGCAACATTATACATAAGTAATTTTGAAGTGAACATCATTTTGTAGTTTAAGTAAAGCAAGTTCTAACATAGATATTTTAATTACCTTCATTCTTCTGAGATAATAACAGCTGACACCTGAAGTTAAAGGAGGAATGGTATACAGTAGCTCAGTTTGTAGAGGATTCAGTCTATAGTTGGCTTAGTCTAAGGCAGGGTGGCATGGCAAAGGGCATCAGACAGGAGAAGAAATTCATGGTGAATAGAAGGCACCAAAGCTGTGAAACACTGAAGAAGCAGCAGCACAGCAACCCACCCCTCTCCCTTTGCCACCTTCCAGGCTGCCTGCCCTGTGGATGGTGCCACCCACACCTAGTGCAGTAGGCCTTCCCATTAGCTACACCAAGAACTATGCAAAACCTATCACCGAACTAGTTTAATAATCATATATCCTTAATTCTGGCATTATATACTTAATTTCATAATCATGCACCTTAAATTCAGCCATATTTGAAAAGCCCCACCTGTGGCCATATGAGGCTTGGGGGAGCCATCCAGACACAAGCAATAACAATAAGCTTTATAAACTAGAAGGTAAGAATCAGTGTCCCTGGGAGTATTCCTTTTCTTAATGTAGATTTTGAGTAAAAGGAGACAGGTAGTATGGTGGTGCATGCCTACAACCCTGGTCTCTGTGAAACTGAGGCAGGAAAATTATTCAAGCCTTGCCTGAGCAACTCAATGACTTAGACCCTTAAAAACAGATATTTACTTAAGTGAAATTTAAGTGAAAAATGGAAAGTATTTCTAAAAGTACCTAACCACCAGAAAATGAATTTACTATATAATACTCTAGAGAATTATATAGTATTTCTCCACATGACTATTCTCAAATAAGCCTGAGAGAAAAAGAGAGAAAAAACTTCACCAGGAAGAATAGCAGAGTTTCCTGGCTTCAAGTGTGGATGAACACAGAGGTTTGCAGTGCTTCAGTGGGATTCTCTTTTCATCTACCAATTGCTTTCTCTGTCAAATGCCTGTTACAAAATGCAGGTACCAAAGTCCAGATAATACATTTACCAACAATGTGGCCACCAAACCAGTTGTTCTGCCATTTCTTGAGCCTAATACAACATCCCTACTTACCAATCTTGTTGTTCCATTAACCATAAAGGCCCCAGAGAACAGTTGCAAGCAAAGAGGAACCAGGCTATGCATGGAAATAAATTAGGGACATGCAAATAAAACTTGTCATTCCAGCATCTGGACACAGTAATTAAATATCATGGGATACAATGATTTGGTTTGCATTGGCATTATTTTAGCAAAACTGTTTCTTTATTTTTATCATGTAATTCAGATATATTGCTTTTTGATATGGAGAGGAAAAATAAATTCTGATTATACAGTATTAAAATAGAAAGTGCTGTGGAGGAAAATTTCTTGGTGAATAATGAATACTGAACATAAGAACAGGTATCATGCAATGTTTGGTGACAAGAAAAAACTGGACCAACTAAGTATGTATTTGAATTTAACACTTATCACTTGCTGTCTGTGCCACTGGACCTTTTTAGTCTCAGTTTTTCAATTTGTAAAACATTCCTAGTAATAGTTATATTATCTTCATTGTTTGGATAATTACATACAAAACTACACATAAACTGCTTACCACCTTTCCTGAAATATAAAAATATTCAATAATCATTATATTAGTGGTATAAATCATCAATTGTTAATTGAACTCTATGATGTCAAAAGCTTTCTCAAACACTACCATTCTGTATCTCTGAAGGGTTTTTTGTCCTACATTTCAAAGCAGGGAGGTATATGACTGGAACTGCAATGCAGGGGTGGCTGCACTAACAGTAATGCTCGTGAGTACATTCAGATGGCGTCTCAGATGCTGCTCCACCTCCGGGCTACCAAGAGGTGGAAGATGTCACTATGTGAATTCTTTTCTTTGGGGTCTACCTTTTATAATGAATCCTAGTCGTTATTGCTTTGTTTCATAAACATTTGATTCTTTGTTCCTCCTAGGTATAGGAAAATCTGAATTTTATGAACAGTGAAAAAATACATAGTAAAATGTATATATAATAACATGAAAAATGAATCCTGAACTTAATGTAATTTTATCAATATAGACAGTAGAGAAAAACAGGTTAGTATGTATGAGTTGCTAGTATCTGTGGCGAGCCGATCTAAAATGGCATAAGGGGCATAAGTCTCTGCCTCAGAGTATAAAACAAGCTGCTTCGTTGACCCTATTTGGAAGAGTCTAGGCTGTGTTGGGGGTGTGCCGAACCAGGGTATATATGGGAGCTAACACGGAAATAAAGAAGAATTTCTAGGCTTGCACCTCCAGCAGTGTGTTGTGTTCTTACTTGCGGGACAAGAGAGACACGACAAGTATCTACAGTTAGCAAAAAACAACAAACAAACAAAAAGAATAAAAAATTGGACAGCTTTTAAAATAGAATAAAAGGGGAAAAGGAGGTCTCATAGATTTAGAAATACTGAAGTACAGTAGAAGCAATTGCTTCTTAACCTCAAATAATGAATGACAAAAATGAGAAAGTATTTGGAGGGAAAAGACTTTTTTTGCAATCTCAAAATTACAACAAAAATCTAGTTGATGATGTGTCTATTATATGGCTGCTTAAAAAGTTCTGAGGAGAAATAATATGCAATAATTTTTTTTAGTTAAATTACTCAGAGGGGTATAAAAACTAGTAGTGTGACATTTTACTGAAGCTTCATAGACTGAAAACATTTCCAAATACATTGAGAGGCAGTCATACAGTAAAAGTAATCTAACACACATGAGACTGAGACTGGCAAGGCTGTGGAGAAAAGGGAACCCTTCTCCACTGCTGGTGGGAATGTAGATTCATATAACTTCTGTGGAGATCAGTGTGGAGATTCCTCAAAAAACTAGGATTGGAGGTCCCATTTGACTTGGCCATTGCTCTGCTAAGCATATACACAAAGGCATTAAATGATTCATTTCACAGCGACATATGTGCACCCATGTTTATAGCAGCTCAATTTGTGATTGCTAAATCTTGGAAACAACCCAAATGTCCATCAACTGGAGACTGGATAAAGAAGATGTGGTTCTTTTATAGAATGGAGTATTACTCTGCCTTTAAAAATGATAAAATTGAGTCATTTATACTCAAATGGATGTACCTTGAGGACGTCCTCATAAGCGAAATAAACAGGTCACGGATGTGTCAATATCATATCTTTTCTCTGGTATGAGAAAATGAAGTTGTAAATGATTTGTAGCATGTATAGTTGATATTGTGAAGTAGAAAATATTTAAAAGGAAAGACTATAAGGGTAAATAATGAGGGGAAAATAAATGTGACAATAATAAAGAAAAAATAAAACAAAGATTGTGTATATAGGGGGTGGGGGATGCAGGATGGGGGGAAAAGGGAAAAAATGAGAATCAAGTCATGTCATATTCTGGTACAAACTCTTAATGTTGAATGAGATTATGATGTATATTTATAGTGTACCAATAAAGATAATTTTTTAAAAAAGAAAAGAACTTTGAATGTAATCATCAACAGAGAGAATAGCATAGCTTTGAATACACTTAAGTAACTTTGTAAGTTTTAGAGTTTTTAGGCTAGTAATCATTAGCCTACACTAAAACAGATGATGCTTGCTGAAGATTTAAAACAAATTAGGGCCCATAACTTTGCTTGGAAAGGAAGCAGGCTAAGAAATCTATTCAGTCTCCAAGCAGAACACATCATCAATGCTCCCTTTAAATTTGACCCAGAAGGATAACAGAAAATGAATTACAACTTTCAACAGTGACAGTGAACCTTTTAGAACTTTCGATGAAACCAAGGACCCAATGTAACTTGTGTGCCACAGCTTCAACACTACTAGCCTATAATATACAGCCATGATCCATTTAGACAAAGGAACTTTTCTTGAGAGTCACACTACTGTCTAATCAAAGAATACTGCCTTTCTTGTGAGTGGCCTCTTAAAGTTTCCTCTCTATTAGTGTACAGGTTGTCATTGCTTTGTAACTTCTTACTGCTACCATTTCCAAATGGAAGTGTCTGTTGTCATTATCCTATACCCTTCCCACCACTGTGTACTGGCGCACAAAGAAGGAGGGCATGGGTGACCTGAGTGGACTTCACTGTGTGGCCTTCTTCTTGGGAAAGTGTGAATATGTGTTGTACATAAGAAGAGATATAACCACACATTTGGTGACTAGAAGGACTGATAACCTGTGCTGCTCATAATAACCAGCTCCATTTTTTTTATACACATGTAAAACTGAGTTTTCTGGCTTCCTTGTTTTTAAGAAGAGTCAAGTGAATATATCTGACCAATCAAGTATCAGAACAGATGCATGTTACTTTTAGGTGAATTTAGTCACTTGTGTTTTATCCTCCAGAGCTGTGCTTATTTATGCACAAGCATTGGCAATTTGCAATCAGCCTAGTCCAAGAATGTCACTGAACACACTATTGCTAACTGGTGATGTACTTGTGTTGGGGAGCAAAAGGTTTCATTGTTACTAAAGCTACTGATATTTAGAGGTTGAGTGCTGTACCCATACTCCTTTAGCAGTCATGATTTTTAAGGTTGCTGGTAGCTTTCTATTTATGCACCTGCATTATTCTGTCTCACAGTCTTTTTTGCTATTATGGTAGGCCCTGGGAGATAATCTAGACTATCAGTGAGTTGATTCCCCAAGCAGACTGAAGCCAGTGAATGATGACTGTGAAATGACAAATATACAAACTTCCTTATTCCTTCCATACTCTTGAAAATTATATTCTACACAATCTCGCAAGATTCCCAGACAGTGCTTGAGTCTAGTTCTCTAAGAAGTGTTATTTGTTCATTAACATAGATAGACTGACTTTGTTCTCCTCTCTGTCTTACCCCTTCTCTCCCACCTTTTGTGCTATTTCCTAGATAATACTGACAATCAAATACTTGGCTCAAGATGTCCTTCCGGAGCCCAATTGCCCAAATGGCAATCAGTAATGCCATTTAAGGAGTTAGTTCCCAAAAAACAATTTCATATATAGACAAAAGGATTTAGGCGGGTTGTAAAGTCTGCCTGTTTCTGTGAAATTTTCAGTAAGTCCAATAATAATAAAGTGATCATATAGTTTAATTCTACTAATAAATTATTTTTTCTCATTCCAGCTTTGCATATAGTTGAATCTAAGGGTGATTTTTCAAGTCATCCACAAAGAACTATGTAGGATTACAAAGGATTTGGTCTCAATAATAATAGGACAAAATATGAATAGGAATGCCCTATAGCTTGTATCTAGATGTTCCACTAAAGCTTCAGGCACTCATAAGTAGAGCTTTGGGTTGGGTAGATCTAGGGTGAGTGAATGTGGATTAAGAATGTGAGAATTCAGGCTACTGATTGGCTTAGTATTGTTCTGGATGTGGGTAATGGGAAGCCTCACACAGGATTGTGGAATATAAGGGAAAAGAAGAATGAAGGCTTATAGCTTGCTGCTTGATGATTGCTGGTCCAGTCTGACCTGCTATGGACTGTTTCTCCTCTGCTGTATCACCCTGCCTTGGAGCCAGCTGTCTATTAATTTTAACTTCTACAAATTGTAACATCTATGAATTGTAACCTCTACTTTGGCTCCCAGTAAACCTTTCACTTGTTAACTTATAAGTGTCAGATATTTTTTCCTAGCAATGAGAAAAGTAAATGAGACAGGAAGACAAGATATGCTAAATCAAATAATAACTAGGACAGAGTAAGTATTGCATAGACTATATTAATTTTAATCTCAGGTCTATTAGCCCTTTATAGTACATTCTCACGCAATTATACAACATTTATAACTTTCTATGATTCAGCTTTAACACCTACAACATGAATAAAATAAGATGGACTTTTCAGTTCCCAGTAGACTGTATTGTATAATAAATAACCTACATATTTTAGTGCCTCCAGACAGTAAAAAGCAATGTCTTGCTCATGTTACATATTAGCTATGTTTCATACATGGCTATGCATACATGCATTTTTAATTCTACAAATTAGGCTGAAAGAGTGATCTACAATTGGAATCTGTTGTACTGATAGCACAGGGACTTAAGGAAGGAAGAAAGTAAAAGACTAAGCCTCATGTCAAGGATGTTCTCTTTCAGGAAGCAATAACTGGGAACAATTAACCTAACCTACCAGTCAGAAAGCATGTGATATAAGATTATTTCAGGTATGATATCAGTAAATTATAGTAAAATGCTTCATTCAATTTAGCATGTTCTCAATTACTATGTAGCTCTGGAGTAGATAGTTTAGCTTGAGTTAAGTAGCTCTCTCACTTCTCTCCCCTTTACACAGCCAGGCAAATTGGCTGTCGGGAACAGATACCAGAGATGTTCTGGGCAGCGATGTGTGCTGTAGCATGCAGACTCTTGACATCTTTGAGAGATGAGTAATTGGTTATGTTAAAGTAAAACTTTTCTATCAACATTGCAGATTTTTTATCTGAACAGATAAAAATACCAAATAGTGTGACTGTTCACTGAGAAAACACCATAGTTATAAAAATGTATTGCTTTTCTATGTATATGGCTCAGAATTCCCAGACTCATCATATAATATTCTTTACAGAAAAAATTCCGTTCATATTTAGGACTTCTAGGATTTCATGATTTTTTCCTTCCTTTTTATGATGACATGCTCCAATCTACTTATTCTCTTCTACTTATCATCTCATTACTCTTACTTCCATTCCCTTGTGTCTCAATTACTAGTCCCCTTTTCCTTTTTAATACTCATTCTCTTCAGATAATTTGTTAGCATTCTGTCCTACTTAATCTAAACATATGTAGGTCTTCTCCCCAGCCATTTTTAGAGTTGTAATTATCTATGTATTTCTTCTATTATTTAGATGGCAACAGTAGATAAATTTCTGGGATGTTAAAATGTTGAACTATAGGTTCAGTGATATAACACAGGAGGAGAAAAATATATATGCTTTCACCTCAACTTGATTATGTAGATCTTACAAAGAATATTTAAATATTTATTTAAATTAAATAAATTTATTTAAGTTAAATATTTATTTAAATTATTTTTTCTCATTCCAGCTTTGCATATAGTTGAATCTAAGGGTGATTTTTCAAGTCATCAACAAAGAACTATGTAGGATTACAAAGGATTTTGTCTCAATAATCATAGGATAAAATAAGGATAGGAATGTACTATATCCATAGTCTCCACTCCTCTGCCAAGTACACTTATAGTGTCACTCCTACAGTCACTGAAGTTCATCACAGGAAACAGGCTTTTCCACTCTACACCTTATACTGTCACTGATGCTGAACTTTTGAGCACCAGGTACCACTAAACCCTCCTGAATCTCTTTCCTATCCCAATATATCCTAAGTCACCCTCTTCTTTTTTTTACCTCACCATCTTCTCTTATTTCATGTCCTCCACCTGATCTAGCCAGCTGTAGCTGGAAGACCCTATTTTCCCTTCCTTTCCACAACCAGGAGTTTTAGCTTTATGAAGAGAGAAGAATGCTGAGAACTAACCCTTGGAAAATAAGGCTATTTATAGAACAAATAACAACAGAAGTGATTTGCAATTAACCTAAAAAGGAACAATTCATTGAAATTGCTATATGTGAGAGTTCCCAAGAATTAGGGAAATACAAGAGTTTCTAGCTATTCCCATGTGAACATTCTTCCAAATATAAGTGATATTTTGCCATATAAAATTTTTGAAAAAAATAAATTTTAGGATGCAGCAAATAAACAAAAAGTAGATAACAAATTGAGAGGCATTTATTCTTCACAGAGCAGATACAGCTTCAATTAAGAATTGAGATTTACGAGTCTACAGTCCCACCAACAGTGGAGGAGGGTTCCTTCTTCTCCGCAGCCTCGCCAACATTTGCCATTGGCTGAATCTGAAATGTCAGCCACTCTATGTGGAGTGAGATGAAATCTCAGTGTGGTTTTCATCTGCATGTCTTGAATGACTAATGATGTTGAGCATTTCTTCATATGCTTCTTCGCTGCTCTTACTTCTTCCTCTGAAAAATATCTGTTCATTTCAGATGCCCATTTTTTAATTGAGTCTTTAAATTTGGGTGGGCTGATTTTTTGAGCTCTTTATATATTCTAGATAGTAGCCCTTTGTCTGAAGAACAGCTGGTAAAGATTTTTTCCCACATTGCTAGTTGCCTTTTTGCTCTGTTGGTGGTTTCCTTTACTGTGCAGAAGATTTTTTAAAGAATGAGGTCCCATTTGTTGATTTCTTCCGCCAATTCCTTTGCTATAGAAGTTTTGTTCATGAAGTCTTTCCCTAAGCCAATGTCTTCGAGAGTTTTACCTATCCTGTGTTGCAGTAGGTTTAGGGTGTCTGTTTTAATATTTAGGTCTCTTATCCACTTTGATTTTAGCTTGGTACTCGGTGAAAGAGTTAGATCTAGCTTTAGTCTTTGGCAAGTTAAAGCCCAGTTTTTCTAGAACCATTTGTTAAAGAGGCTATCTTTTTTTTTCTCCATTGAGGATTTTTGGCTCCTTTGTCAAAGATGAGGTGGCTCAGTGTATCTGGAGTAGTTTCTGAATCTTCTAGTCTACTCCATTGATCCTCGGGTCTGTTACTTTGCCAGTATCATGCCATTTTTATCACAGTGGCTTTATAATATAGTTTCAGGTTTGGAGTTGTAATACCCCCACCATGTCCCTGTTGCTATTCCTGTGGAGATCAGTTTGGAGATTCCTCAAAAAGCTAGGATTGGAGGTCCCATTTGACCTGGCCATTGCCCTGCTAGTTATATACACAAAATTAAAAGACTCATATCACAGTGACATGTGTGCACCCATATTTATAGCAGCCCAATTTGTGATTGCTACATCTTGGAAACAACCCAAATGTCCATCAACTGGACACTGGATAAAAAAACTGTGGTTCTTCTACAGATGGAGTATTACTCTGCCATAAAAAATGAGAAGTTTGAATCATTTCTACTTAAATGGACATACCTTGAGGATATCCTCATAAGTGAAATAAGTAGGGCACAAATAGGTACATATCGTATCTTTTCTCTGGTATGAGAAAATGAAGATGTAAATGAGTCCTAGAATTGTATGTTATATATTATTAAATAGAAAATGCTCAAAGTAAAATAGGGTGAAGGGGGAAAAATAATGATATTATAACAAAAAAGAATGAAACAAATTTTATGTATATGGGGGGATGGTAGGGTGGGTAGGGCTATGGGAAAAAATGAGAATTAAATGGTACAAATCCCCATTAAGGAGTGCAATCATGATGCATATATGAAATGTACCAATAAAGAGTAAAAAAAAGAATTGATATTTAAAAAATATTTAAAAGAAAAGAGGGTGTAGGGGTAAATAACAAGGGGAAAAAGAATGTGATAGTAATAAAAAAGGAAACATCACGTAAATAGGGGATAGAGGGTTGCAGGGTGCGTGGAGGAAGGGGAAAAATGAGAATCAAGTCGTGTCGTATTCTGGTATAAACTCTCAATATTGAATGCGATGATAATGTGTATTAATAATGTACCAGTAAAGATTTGAATTAGAAAAAAATTGAGAAACTGTGGCCTTATTGGCTTGTCACTCACATGTACACTCTCCCTCATGGTGATCAAGAGCAGCAGTTTAACCAGTGAGTAGATATCTGGGAAACCCAGAAGCTTTACCAAAACCACAGGCCTACTTGATTTAAGATTAACAGTCAAGTGACAAACACATCACGAAAAAATAGTGAATTCGGCAAAAAAAAAAAAAAAAGAAAGAAAAAAAGAAAACCCAGGAAAATACTCAGCTTTAGTACCTGAATTTAATGGTTCTGGCGAGAGAAAATGGCAGGTAAACCAGAAAGTGCCTATGAATGAGAGAGCCATGGGAAAACTATGTACACATTCTATATTTCTCACTAAGTGAGAAAACATATTCATGTGCAAAAGATATTTGAAAGAGCCTATCAACAGAAGACATGAAAGGAAACATAAAAACATACTAAATTTGTAGCTAGTTAATAGCACAGGTCTATAATCCCAGCAATTGTGAAGGCTGAGGCAAGAGGATGGCAAGTTTCAATATATATTCTTTTGAAGGACATATGGCAGTATTTGAAGACATACAGTCTCTTCGGTTTGGTGAGGTTTATGTCTTAGAATACAGCCATGTGTACTTTCTTCTTCCACACCACAAGTTATTTAAAGTATTGTTTAATTCTCTAATTATTTGAGAGTTTGTTAGATTGTACTGTTACTAATTTTTATTTCATTCAATAGTGATCAGAGAGCAAACTGTTGAGTTGGAGAAAGATCTCATAGGGAGTTAAAATGTATCTTTGAATTAAAATTACAATATAACACCTAAAGTAATAACTACAAGGAAATTTAAAATTAAATGTTTACATTAGAATGAAATAAAGAATTAAAGCAATAAATGTACCTTACAATTTAATAAGTATTTTTAAATTATAACAAGTGGACAGTTTTAAAAACAAGTAACTGATGATAGAAATGAAGTATCGGATGGTAATGTGAATTCAGGAAAGTATGCAACAAGAGAGATAAACAGTTAAAACTCAAAGAAAATTTATCAAAATTTATCAAGGTGTCAAAATTTATCATAGTGCCAAAAAAACCTATAACTATCACAGATATTGAATGAGTAGTTGTCAATCTGCCAACAAAACAAACATCAAGCTTAAACAGTTTTATACATATGTCCCATCTATCTTCACAAACTGAAAAGTTTAGTCTTATACAACACTTCTCGAGGGAAAAAAGAAAGAGGGACATGGTACACATAAATGGGAATTTGATATATGACATTTTGTCTGGTGGAAAACAGTACAGAAAGAATGCCCTCTTTGATAAATGTGCTGTGACAACTAGAAGCCAAATTCATGAGGTAACAGAATTAAGTAAAGAAGCCAAAACAATTTCAGAACCAAAATACAATGTTGTCATAGTTTTCTCTAAGTGCAAGTATTCTCATTATTAATTTACCAATTTTGGTTATACCTGTGTACTAAGGCAGATTTCTGACACTTACAGGAAAGCCTAACAGATATGGTGATAAAATTATTCATCTCATCATTGCTACTAACTGTAGTTGTTGTACTGTCTTTTTATCCCAGAAAAATATTCAATAAATTTTTCTGTTCCAGCACTTTGTTCAATTGCAATTTCTACTATATCTATAATGCTGTGCACTTAAAACAGCTTTCCTACTATTGTGATTATTCTTCATTTTCTTGTTAGTCTTCCTGCTGTGGAAGGTTTGACAGTCTGTGTGACACAGCCCTCCTCTGATCACAGGAGACATTATCTTGGCTCCAGCAGAACTACTTGGATAGATTATATGTGTCTTCCAATCAAAAGAACATACAGTTTAGTGAGAACATTACATCTTTCAATATGTACAGTATGAAAAAGAGATAAGGCAAATATAAACTGATTTAGAGATGAATGACATGACATGGAAAGATTATATTTATGTTAAACTTTATGGCCTCATTATCTGTAGAGTACCAGAAAATTAACTGGCTTTTTCATTTATGGAATAAAAATAAAAGTCTACCCAGCCATGACTATGAAACAGGGTCTCAGTTTGTAATTCAGGCCGGCCCTGACTTCACTGTGTAGCCCAGGTGAGCCTCAAACTCAGCAATCTTCCTGCCTCTGCCTCCCAAGTGCTGGGTTTGCTGGCATAAGCTATCATACCTGGCACAATGGTATATGGTACTGATTGCTGGTGAGTGTGAGTCACCACACCCGGCATTGTGGTATGTGGTTACCAAGGATCGAACCCAGGAGGACCTTGCGCTGAACTAAATCCCAGCCTACACATAACTATTACTAAGGGCTTAAAATGAAATTTTATTCTGATTCACAATACTTGCCTATTCTAGAGGTCAGATGTTTACCTTCTGTGCAAAGAGTTCGCTATGGGTTTGTTTTTCACTGTATTTTCTCCTGGGCCAAAGTCAGTAAACACTACCTCTTCACTTTGTCTTAGCCAAAAGGCCAAGAAGTAGTTGAAGCTTCTCTCTACAACATTTTCCTGTCATGAGGGCAGTTGTTCAGCTATTTAAATAATTACTATGTTACAAAACAAGCACTAAAATCCCTAGAACTGCCTGCACTTAGTACCCATTGAATGCCAATTAAATTATGTTACAATTCAGTCAGATGAACCAATATCAAATATAATATAAAAGAAGCTCTTGACAGATGACTCTTGTCAGCTCCTTCTGTAAGGAAGAGCCCTCTCAGGTCTTTACAGGTCTACAGTGCAGGAAAGGGAATAATCTGATCAATGAAACCTTGCTGAAAGCACAGAGGAACTGCTCTTTGTGAACTCAGTGGCTAAGCAAACAATTATTCTAATTCATAAAAGGGATGTGACTTAATAGATAACAACCACCCTGAGGTTTACAAGGCCACCATGTTTGTACAGAGAGCAAACATTTGATCTCCATTATAACGAAACATCAGTGGGCTTTGGGACACCCGTGAGCAAATACAGAGACAGGCATGCCTAGAGAAAACGTAGGCATTAGGCAGATTTGACCTCCTACTACAACAGCAACAGAATTAAATTTGTCTCAACTAATCAGTCAGCTCATAGTGCTTCTTGCATTGTTACGTTTTTGTTTTGGTTTAGGTTTTTTTGAGGCAAGATCTTGCACTGCCATTCAGACTGACTTTGAACTTAGTATATAGCATAGGCTGGCCTTGAACTCATGCAGAATTTCCTGCTTTGGTCTCTTGAGTGCAGGGATTATAGATATGTGCCTCACTGGCTCATCCTTACTTTTGTCATCATTTTGCTTCTATTAACCAGGATCAGACCTGCATTATATTTGGAATAAGGTGTGGAATACGGCTAACAGCCCGTTGCTGACGTTTCTGTCTGTTGTTAGCTCTCCATTGCTTTTATATGATGGCTCTATTACCTTTTCCATGTTTATGCTGCACACTCTCACCATGTTCTATCTGGTACCCAAGGCTTTCTACAGTTCCCTGATGTCTCTCTCTTTTTTAACTCTTCTGTTTCATCCTTACAATTATGGTCTAATCTCTCACTATCCCATATTCTCCACAAGTTGGATGACTTAGAGCTAGAAAGTGCTGTGATGTCTAGTCCCTAGGAATGTTCTTTTCTCATCTGTAATAAAAAACAATCTTTGTCATTCTTTAAGGTTCACTTCACCCATCTCCTCTCCTCTTTCCAAGACTCACACTTCCCTTTCTATCTATAAACCTCCTCAAGGTATCTTAACAGGAAGCACCTTGATCTCATGGCACACCTCATTTACTGGAATCTCTGGTACATAACACAGTGCCTGGAAAACAGTAAGAGACCAATAAAACTTTATTCAGTCAACATGAAATAATACTGAGTGGACCTATGTTCACTATTTAAATTACTTATACACTTAAATACTTACTATGCGGAGTGAGTATCTTACCCTAAGACTTTGTATGGGAAACAATCTTCCTTTATTGAACTCACTTTGCTGTGCTCTTCCAGTGCACCCTAACCCTGATGTGCAGCCTGTGATTTGGCTCAAGTAATCTGAGATACACTCTGGACTTTAAAGGGAAAATCTGTGGAGAATTATCTCTAAAAGTCATAGTGGTATATGATATGAGCTAAAGGCCACAGTGGCAATGATGCCTGGTATAGGAGAATATACATTTTGCCATGACAAATGTGTTGAGACTTTCATAGGTTGACTTGGGGTACTGCTTCAGTTTACCTCTTGTCCTGATTCTTCATCCTTTCCAGAGATTCTTTGCTCAACTTCTTTTTATATGATGTCCAGCCCCCAGTAAACACTATTATACACTCTGCTCCTGTGAGTTAAACTTCTTTTAGCTTTCACATGAGTCAGATCATGTGGTATATATCTTTACATGTCTCATTATCTCAGCTCAGACAACATCCCCTAGGTTCACCTATGTCATTGCAAATGACAGGATTTCCTTCTTTCCTAAGTTTAGTTATTATTTCATTGTGCAAATATGCCTTATTTTCTATATCTACTCATCCACTGACAGACACAGGTTGATTCTTATTTTGGCTATTATGAATATTACTACAATGAACAACAATGCGGATATCTCTTCAATGGATTGATTTCACTTGCTTTGGCCCTATTATACTCTGTAGTAAGGTTCCTGGATCAATTCCTGGATTATTAATGTTGACTGATAATTTATTAACAACTAAAATGAAAGTGAAATAAATTATTAGTAGTAGTACTTTATTTGTATTTCAATTACATGTGACTGTTGATGTGACTAATTACAATGAATACTAGAAGATAACTTTCTCAATCATTTTACTACTTATTTACTAACAGTTATTTACTAATACTGACAGATATGACATACTTTCAATTTTAATCTTCAAAATTAACATTTTTCAACAATTTCCTGAAATCCAGTCAATCACCACCAACAACGACATATCACCATTCATTACAAAATTGGAAAATAATGTACAGTAGCACAGCATTATTTATACTACAGGGATTCAATGGATATAGGTAACTTTAGGACCATGTGTCAAATTAAAAGGTAGGAAAGTGATTAGGAAATGATGATTTTATAATATCCCTTACTGAATTATGAGCTCATATAATTTAATGTTTAACACAGACTCACTGGCTCACGAAACTCCTGAAAACTTAACAGTCAACTCATGAGACTGAAGATTTAGAAGCCATCTTGAATGCATCTCGAAGTTGTTGTCAGACACTAATACAGAATAGATACACGGTAAATTTTCACTGATTAAAATACAGTTTGATAGGTTAGCACATACTGGAGCTCATTTTTTCTGGGTCCTGTCAGGTCATTTTGAAAGCAACAACAAAGTCTGAATATACTCAGGCTCTGTGACTCTAGGAGTGAATGGGTCAAATGTTCTGATCATTAATCTCCTGTGGTTCCACACTGCCTTGGAAACTAGTAAGAAAGGTTGGCTCCATTAGTTATCTTTAGTGGAATACAGCCACCAGGTAGGCAGCAAAAAGAAGAGTGTGCTGGCCTCGAACCTTTCAGTGACTCCTTGTAATTATATATGCCTTGGATTTTCTTGACTGTCTCTTTTATTATCACTGAAAGGGCAAAATATAATGGGGCCTAGATATTTAAAATGGAGGAACTTGAAGGACAATATATATAATGCTATAATTTTGAAGTCAAGAAAATTTTATTTCACCTTTACAAATTTTGTGCACTTATGTAAACCATATAATCTAAGTAAGTTTCCCCACTTATTAAGTGAGAAATATATTCTGGCTATTATTAGCAGTCAGTAATAAATGAAGATATTGCACA
>PVIR01034957.1:0-16824 GCA_004026965.1 Petromus typicus | reverse complement strand
TTATATGTCTAGGTGTAGATTTTTTCATGTCACGAGCATGTGGCGTTCTGTATGCTTCATATATTTGTATGTCCAATTCTTTCCCTTTTTCTGTGAAGTTTTCTGCCATTATCTGTGTGAATAGCTTTTTGATGTCTTTAGCATTGTCTCCTGCTTCCTCAGTGACTCCAATCAATCTTATGTTATTCTTCTTTGAATCTTCTAGGAGCTGTTGGATTGACTTTTCATTATTGCTTGCTTTTTTCCATAGATTCTGCCTTTCCAGTTCATTGGTTAAGATCCTGTCTTCTAGGTCTGAAATTCGGTCTTCTGCCAAATTCATTCTGTTGTGCAAACTTTCATTTTCTTTCTTAATTTCCTGGGCTTCTGCTTGTAGGTGTTTAAAAGGTTCCATTGCTTTTACTATCTTGGATTCTATCAACTCCATGATTTCCTCTTTAACTTTATTAATCATTATGTTGACAGTGTCCAATATCTCTGCTTTCATCTCAGAGATCAGTTCTGATTTCCATTTTACTAGATCTGCTTTGGTTACCATTTCTGAGGGCCCTGGAGACTGGGCTTCACACTTCTCTATTTCCCTTCCCTCTGTGTTACTTGAAGGTGAGGATCTTTGTATCTGAGACTTTGAGTGTTTCCTCATCTCTGACCTTCCCTGTTTTCTGGCACTGTTTGTTGCAAGTCACTTTCCTCCTAATAGTTAGGAACCTTAAAGTAGCAGTGTTTCCTGGGTTGTTCTTTGCAGTCTGTATTGGGACCTAAAGGAATACCCCTAGTTCTGGCACACCATATGAGGCACTCAATCAATACAGTCAGAACACCTTCTCCTGTCTGCTTTAGAGGCAGGAAGACTGTGGCTCCTGAACTGCTATAATGGCACTGCCTGAGGTTGCAATGGGCCCACCTGCTCAGCAATACAGAGTCTCTGGGCTCACTTGTGCAGTCGGACTAGAGACCAGTAGGCTGTAGGCCCTGTGCAGCTGCAATGGTAGGGGCTGTTGTTCCAACAGGCCCACCTACTCACCTGTACAAGCTGACTGGATGTGCTTCTTCAGTTACTGTGGAGAAAACCAGGCTCTAACCTGCTAACCTCAGTCCCTGGGAGCTCTTCCGGTGTAGGCCTGGAAGCCAGCAAGCTCCAACCCCAGTGCAGATTCAGTGACACAGACTGGGTGCCGCAGTCGCCATTTCCTGACCCACCCGCTGCTAACCTCAGTCCCTGGGCACTCCTCCGGCGTGGGCCTGGAGGCCAGTAAGCTCCAACCCTGGAGCAGATTCGGTGGCACAGTCGCTGTTTCCCGAGCCGCCCACTGCTAAACTCAGTCCCTCGATAAAGGACTTTTAGAGCCATTAGGTCAAAACTATCCACAGTGCATCTTTAGAGATTAAGATAGCCTGCAGGTCCACAATTCCAAGTATAATTAAGTGCATTCCCACGGCAAGCCCTGTTTGAGAGATGAACAAAGTTGCAAGAGATAGAGAATATCTTTAGGAGGTGGGGGACCTCACCAGAGTGGAGTGAAGCCCCGATCTGACTCAAACTCTGAAATTTACTGAAGAACAACAAATGCAGTAGAGCTTTGCTGAGCACAGGTAGCAAAGTTGGGAGCTTCCCTGTTTTCTCAGAAAGATCCAACTCTGCTTGAACTAGCAAAGCATCCCCTCTTTAAGATGTCTACTCTCAGAGGAGTCTTCTGCCTCTGGTCAATTCAAGTATACATCAACCTACTGGTGTTGAGGGGAGCGCCACAGAATCAAAACACACTGCCTTATGCGATGAGTGCTCTGACCCTCTCCCTCACTATGCTCCAATTTATTAGTTAGGCCTTAAGGTCAATTAAGTAAAACACCACCCTGATCTTCCTCCGTCTTCTCCTGCCCCTACATAAATTCCTACATGGACATCATTTGCTTGACCTTTATCATTGCTTCCAGGGTCTATCAATAAAACCCCACAGAAAATTAAGTTCAAGGCTGTCTCTGTGAGAGTCATTCAAATTGGTCTCAGTTAAGGGCAGTTCATCTAGACCTTCTCAGAGTAATTATGAGCTGTGGCCAGTGGTGTCCTGTGTGAAGAATAAGTTGATATAACTCATCACAAAGGGCTCCAAAGCCTGGAAAATGAACAAGGATGTCCAGCCTCACATCTCGGTAAGAAGACAAGGGAAAAGCAATTTCAACAACATTTATAATGTCTCTTAAAGACAATGGGAGGTAAAGTTTCTAAACCTAAACTTATTAAATTGTTGATAGTTATTCAACAATAGTGTCCAGCTTCCTCGAGAGGCGAGCCTGGATTGGGGGACTGGGAGCAATTGGGCACAAAACTGAGGCAGTCACCAGGTCCTGTAAAACCTGCACACCTTGTTATCTGGCATCTTTGCAAGACTGCTATTTGATCTATTCAAACAAAGAAAGTTCCCCTAAAAAGACTTCCTCCTCCTCCTTCTGCTCCCTCTGAAAGCTCGTCTGCCTCTGATCTCCCAGGGACCAAGAGGTGTCTACAAGGATGCCATGTGCCAATTTTACTTGTTACCAAAAAAGAAAAAGAAAATTAAAATGGGAGAAAAAGGAAAATAAAGCTAGAAAAAAAAAAGGGAGAAGAGTAAAGCAACAAAAGTAAAGACAGCAAGTTATGTTAATCTGGGACACATTAATCAGGGGAAAAGTAGCCATATCAGTATTTTTACAAAGACACAAGTACACATATCCATGAGACCAGAACTATAAAACTTGAAGCATCTCCAACCTGTCCTATGATTCTCTCCCCCGTTCTCTTACTATCTCCAGAAAAGTTTATAAAAAAACAGTCATTGTTGATTTTCTGCTTGGCAATGTGGTAGCTTTTGTTTTTGGAAGCATATTTTGCTTAGCAATGGAGATCATCCCAGGAAAGCTTTTGCTTGTGATTATCCTTCTGGGCCTGAGATGTTAGGATTTGGTTCTCATGCTCCAGAGCAGCTCTATTCTCTGTGGCAGGTATATTCTGGGACCAGGTTGATTCCTTTCTCTGACCAGAGTAAAGCAGAGGTTCTTCTATCTGTGGACCATATTCTTAAAATTGGTCTGGATTTGACTCTCAGACTCTAGAAGAATAAATGTAATTGTTTTGGTCCAAATTTATCAGCCTTTCTGCCCTTTGACAGAAGTGGAAATTGATTCTTTTCACTTCTCTCTCCCTTCAGGAGTGCTGCTCCATGAGGAAAACTGGCCTCTACAGCACAAAAAAGTTCATTAATAGTACCAAAAATGCCCAGAGATCCTTATGAATTTATTAACAGCTTTTAACAGAAGCAAGGATGTTCCAATAAAATTATTCATCAGGGGGCTTGGGTTTTAGTGGCTCAGTGGTTCCAGCATCTACTTTGCAAATATAAACACCCAGTTCAATCCCTAGTAATCACATACCACAATGCCAGGTGTGGGGACTCATGTTCGATTGCTGTGAGTTTGAGGCTTGCCTGGGCTACATAGTGAGTTCAGGGCCAGCCTGAAATACCAAGAAAGACCCTGTCTTAATTATATATTTTTGTATATATATATATTTTTTAATGTGTGTGTATACATATCACAACATAATAATATATAATGTGTGATAATATATTATATAATATATAATTACTATATATGTATTATATATTATATACATTATATATAATTTCTTTTCTTTATTTTTTTTATTCTTTTTGAGATTTCCATAGAAAGGCCACATACATAGGTTTTCAGGGTAGCCAAACTCATTTAAAAGATTAACAGATAAAGATTGACAGGCTTGCACAGGAATTAATGCTTTAAAGTATGGTAGCATAAAGGTTAAAATATGACTGAAGTTAATATGTGTGCTTCCATGTGTTAACTCTTAATTATATATTATCCTCCCAAAGTTCTACATAATTAGCTTATAGATGAATAAATACTAAAGACATTATCTCAAATGCTTGTGGTTCATATAGCCTAACAGTAAGGGAATTTAAATCAGTTGATAAGAGTAAAAATGTTATTAAAGTTGGTGACATATTTCCCTCCAGGTCCTGAGGTAAACAAGATGATGTCAAAAATCAGTCTTATAAGTGCAATGAGTGCAATGTATGTTGTCTTTGTACCATAATTAAAAGTTTCTCTTGATCAAAGATATATGTATATCTTTAAAAGTAGTAACTATCATGATGAGTCATCTAAAGTAATTTTTTGACTAAAAATAAAAGATTATATTTTCTATGTCCAAAACAGTATGGTTTTTTAAAAATAATTGAAATGTTCTCTGTTAAACTTACAAAACTAAATTTAAAACAAGAGTTCTGGGCCAAGGATATAGCTCAGTGGTTCTGGAGCCTGTCTCGCAAGCGCAAGGACCCAGGTTCTATCCCCAGAAACCACATAACAATACTGAGCATGGAGACTCACGCCCAGCAGCAACCAGTCCCACATACCACAGTGCCAGGTGTGGTGGCTCAAGCCTGTAATCCCAGCACTAAGGAGGCAGAGGCAGGAGGATTGCTGTGATGAGTTTGAGGCTGAGCTCAGGGCCAGCCTGAACTACAAAGCAAGACCCTGTCCAAAAAAAAAAAAACAAGAGTTCTGTATTTTATGAAAATAAGTTCCTTGTGTTCACAGTGTTAGGCTTTCGGTTACTAAAAAGTAAGCTTTAAAAGTTACATAATATTTGATTTTAGCCTATAAAATATTTTCAATAATCAGTTCATGCTTGATTAAATAAACTATTATCTTAGTTTATGACAAATGTTATGTGGACATCTAAAAATAAGCTGTTATGAGTCTGTTTTAAAGTTAAGTTTATAGAGTTGAGACTACATAAGCTTGATACATACAAAGTAACTAATAGATGCTCCCTTTTATACAGTATATGTTTAGACCTTAAAAGTGTAAAATGATCAAAATTTGACTTTGTTTAAATTTGGACCTGATATTTGAAGTTGATTTGCATCTATTGGCTTTGATTAAACAAGAACTTTTGTTATAGAGTAAATCAGAGACACACATATTGGGTAATTCACGTATTTGCAGTCATGCATACTGTTTTCAAAACTTATCAGAGCTGTAAAGATATCTTTAATTCCTGTCAATATAGGTATACCTTATAAAACCTGTTAAAGGAGTCTAAAATTTATCTAAAGGTAGAAACTAAATATATGTAAATATCTCTATATAGCTGTGATACTAACTATTGCTAACCTTATAGTACATTAAGCTTTATACATGTGTTTCCCAAGTGTACAAGCTTTCAGAGATAAAAGACTAGAAAAAACTTGTTGTCACACTGGTGACTTATGGTCATACATTTTTTTTTTTCTTTTAGGTTCAAGCATCTGGCTTCCCCTTATTTGTGTTTAACTATTTGTGATAAAATGTGCATATCATTTCAGTGCAATATAGCTCACCAGATGATGCAAACACTTTTTATGCTTAGGTTTATGTGATCATTATATAATTATGTTATAATGGTTAAAGATACCCAGACACTGTGCAGTCCAGGCAATGTAACTCTAAAAATCAAAAGGTTAGAGGTTAGTAACTTGTAAGGTACACTTATAAATAAATGCATTGTACTTAAATATCACTCTGGTAACAGAATAACGAATTAAAATTTTTTTGTGTTGCCTAATACTTCATAATTGGATAAAAGTAGCAGACTAAAAAATTATTTTATATTAAAATGGAAATTTAAATGTGTTTCAGAATTACAGTGTCTCATGATGATTATGCTAGTGTTATATTTCCACTAATCTCAACTTTTAGGAAACTTTATCACAGTTATCTATTAACATTCTATAGGTATTCAACTTCTAAGACAACCATGACTGATAAAATCTACTACTCAGACAGGAATCAGTCTCTATGGTTTAAAAGTTAATGAAATTTGGCAAATGCTTGTGGCTCACTGTGACTGTTTTGGCAAACTTAAATATATTCATTTCTCTATCAACACCTACTGTGCAGGACTTGGCAACTCTAGAAGCCCATGTTAAAGTAGATTCCCTTAAACCTCCATAACCTCAGGGGATCAAAGGGCCACCATTCAGATCTTTATTCTTGATCTTTATTCTTGATCTATGGGCCACCCTTTGTGGCAAAGATTTACTATTTAGAACTCAATTACTAGAGCTGGGTGGGTGGTACATTAAGGGAGAGGTTCAAGTTTGACCAGAACAAGTGCACTGCATGCCTATTTCCTGAGCCTGATGGCTGAGACTTGGCTCCCTGCAGACTCAGAGATCCTTAGGGGCTTGAGCACACTCATGCCCATGCACTGAACCTTGTCAGTGGCCTTCTTAACACCCCCACCCTGCTTGTCTCTCACCCATGGCCTCACCTCCCCCCTAGCCTTGCTCATGCCATGTAAGCCCCCTGCTCACAGAATTCCCTTACCAGGGAAGACCTCACCCCTTCTCAGCCCACACCATGTCCTCTAACTTGCTATAAAAACACACTAAGCCTAAATAAAGCTGGAAGAGTTCCAGAAACCTTCTCCAGGGTCTATGTTGTGACTCTGTGCCTCACCCTCCCCTACCGGGAACTCCACTACACTTCACAAAAGCAACATTACATGCCTGTATTCTCAGCACTTGCTTGACTGCAAATTCAAGGTCACTGTAAATTCAAGGTCAGCCTAGACTATATTATGAATTCAAGGCCATATCATTTCCATGAGATGTTGGTAAATTTTCTAAACCTCCAAAGAGAAAGACAAAACCCCAAGTCAGAGGCCAGTGAATTCAAAATATCTATAGTATTAAAGTTGTGTCTTTATAGGCCGGGGATTTAGCTCAGTCATTCCGGCACCTGTCTTCCAAGCGCAAGGAGCCAGGTTCGATCCCCGGAAACCACATACCATACTGGAGACTCACGCCCAGCAGTAACCAGTACCACATACCACAGTGCCGGGCATTGTGGCTCATGCCTGTAATCCCAGCACTCGGGAGGCAGAGGCAGGAGGATTGCTGTGATGAGTTTGAAGCTGAGCTCAGGGCCAGCCTGAACTACAAAGCAAAACCCTGTCAAAAAAAAAAAAAACCTAAAGTTGTGTCTTTACTGGAAGTTTTGATATCTCTACACAATCAAACTCCCTCTTCCCTTATTGGTCTGTAATTAAGGGAGACCAGCCACTTCCATTCAGGGTTCTAAACTTTCTCAAGACACCCATAAATTCTGAGTGGTTTTACTAAGAACTTCCTCTCCTAAAAAATAGAAAACTCAATTCCAGCCAACAAAGAGGAACTGACTGAAAAGTGAAATTAACATCCTAGAAGGAAATGGCCACATCGCTATCAATTATGTAATGACCAGGAAGTACACTACAAACACCACAGATATTTTAAGAGAAAAAGTGTTGTACTGCAAATTTGTAGAATATTTTTCAACATCAAAAAGAAAGAAGAAAATCATTTCAAGGACAGGAATGCTCAAGGGATTTTTTTATTCCCAACAGTGCCATAAAAAAAGTTAAAAATGAAGAAAAGGGACAAAGAAATCCAACATCAGGGCTTCCAATTGCAGGTGAGAAAGTAGGGAGGAATAAGGAGAAAAACCAAAAAGGGAGGACAAACATGATTTGGAAAGTCCCAGTGCTGCTCTGAGAAAGCAAGAAGTGAAGTCACACAGTGTGTCTCATCTAGGAAAGGGAAGGAGAACGGACAGGGAGGGGAGCTCTCTCCACTCTTCGAAGGACGACGTGACATGGAGAGCTGAGACAGCTGTTTGTGCCTGGCCAGTGGTGTTCGGAATAGGAGTCATTAAGACAAAGTCCACAGACAGGGCAACAAATTCTCAGAACAATTAAAAATGAGAAAGAAGAGCCTGGCTTGGACTCAGCTAACACATGTTTGAGTCATGGTTCCAACATTTGCTATTTGTATGATCTTTGAGAAATTACTCTCCTTAGCCACACCTGTGGATAAACTAAGACTGTACTGTTGCAAGGAAATTGCACAGTATCATCTATCTTAACAGCAGGTTATTACAAGGACTAAAATAATGAGAAAAGGATTCTTGCCACTTAGTAGGTGCTTGATAAAAGCAATTTTTTAAATAAAAAAAAGTATTTTCTCTAAATGTTATATACATATAATATATGATATAATACAATCATGTAAAACATTGGCAAGCCCTCTGTGACAGGGCAAATACAGCCAAGCCCAGTGAGTTACATGATATTTCTGACTACTTTACCAGAAAAAAAAAAAAAAAAGAGCAGACTAGAGTAGTTACGTCTAACACTTTTACTATCCAGCCTTTTACACAAAATACTTCCTGAACCCTGGGATAGGAAGTAGTAGAACTCTCCTTTCTTGATTCATTCTTGTACTCATTATGTATATGATTAAAAAATACCAAGTGGAATTACTTTCCACCTGCCTTTCCCACCCAAGGGCTTTTTCCATTGGTCCAAAGAAAGGGTGCATTTTTACTGGCCTCTTACAGGTGGAATAACAATTCTGCCTGAGGAAGAGGCCACTAGAGACCATGACCTCCACTAGACAGCCACCTGCTCCTTTATTTAAGCTTTTCTTATTCTAAATAAGAAAGCTAATGGAACGGCCCTCCAATCTATCGCTCCCCACTCTAGGTACCCAGGTCCAGTAGGGTGACAGATACACTGGAGATGATGCCAAAAGAAGAAAGACAGAGTTTGTAAAACTGAAAATTGCATTGCCCAAGCCCAGAAATTAAAAGAAATGAGAACTGTCTACAGAGACAGATGTGGTGCATAGGACATTGTTGACATGTAGGTAGCTGAAGGGCCCATGAAAATGATGGTGGGAAAATGACAGACTCCTAAGGACAATGTTAAAAAATCAACTCCAATGGACGTACCTTGAGGACATCCTTATAAGTGAAATAAATAGGTCACAGATGTGTAAATATCATATCTTTTCCCTGGTATGAGAAAACAAAGCTATAAATTAGTTCTAGAATGTATGTTATATATTGTGAAACAGAAAACACTCAAAGCGTAATGGAGTGAAGGAGGGAAAATAATGAGATTATAACAAAAAGGAAGGAAACAAAGTTTATGTATATGGGGGGTGGGGGCGGTAGGGTGGGCAGGGCTATGGGAAAAAATGAGAATTAAGTTGTGTCATATACTGGTACAAATTCTCATTGTTGAATGCAATCATGATGTATATATGTAATGTATCAATAAAGATTTCAATTTAAAAAAAAAATCAACTCCAAGAATGGAATGAGGTTTGGAGGAAATGGTGGAAACAATCCTAGCCTAGCTCTGTTCTGAGCAAGAGGCTATATTAGTCAACTTTCTGTTGCTAGGACAAAGTACCTGATATACACAATTTAAAGGTGAAAATGTTCATTTTTGTTATGGTTTCAAAGCTTCAGGCCATAATTCCTGGCTCCAGAGCAGAAACATCATGATGGAAGGGCTTGGTGGAGGAAAGACCCTAAAATTTTACCATCTAGAAAGCAGGAGAGCAAGGGAAGAGCCAGACAGGAAGAGGCACTGGACCAGATACAGTCCCCAGGTCAAGTCCCTATAATCTTTCCAGACACACCCAGAACAGTGCTTTACTAATCTTTTGCCATTTTGAAAGTCAGTCATGTTGGCAATCAAGATTAGCCCCAAAAGACTGAACAAAAAAGAAATGGCCCACTGTAAGGAACAGATGTCACCATAAATACACATGATATGTTAAGAATCAACTCTTGACTGCTTTTCTTGCTTCATGTTCAGAATATTTGAAGACCAGTGTGGTGATCAACCTTGATAACATAAGCTAGGAAGCTCAAGATCAGACTTAAAATGGTACCGAGGCATCTGCTGCTTTAAATAAATGGTAGCATCCTGTCTTGGTGAAACATCAGGCCAGGGAAGAGGGGAATTTGCAGCTAAGAAGGGTTTGAGTGACTCAAGAGCTGAAAATTTCCCAAATACTGGAGCTCCTCACGACATCCTGTCACTGCCAACTCCCCACTTCCGCTTGTTCTATTTCCTTGGGTCTACGTTGCTGTTTACATCACTGTCTTTCTTTCACTCTCCAAGCTTAATGTAGCTATTTCTGTAATGAGTTGTTTTCTACTCACTGGAGATGGGAAGGAAGTACTACGGCTTGAGCTGTCTTTTTAGAGAGATAGGGCAAATTGTGCAATCTGCCTGCTTGGTACAAGATGTCTTTCTTCCTGAAGGACAGGACAGTAGATGGTGTGGGGTCTAGGCCGCAAGGTCAAGATGAGACATGGCAGAACTGCAGAGATCATTACGTCAAAGGGCATTGCCCCATCATTCCCAACTTTCCCTTGAGCAAAAAGAATCCATTCACCCTTCCACTCACACTGCAACATGGATAAATCACTTCATACCTTCTGACCTTGTATCTTCATCTGTTATTCACATTCAAACAGAAATTTGTCTTCATCCCACTAGATCCTACCAGGCGTTACTAGAGCTCCTTTCAGCTTCCCTATTCTGAGGTTCTGAAATTCTACAACTAGAAGATGGCTAAGTGCAAGTACTCAAGAGTCCTGAAGTGCAAGTACTGAAGAGTCCAAGATTCAGAATTTACTAAATCAGAGTGGAAGCCCAAGTCCCTTGCCTATGTACTCCATTCCTGCCACTGCCTTTTATCTTCCTTTGCATTACATTACCAGTCACCTCTGTTCTCTGTCATGATAGCCCATGGGGCCATGAGACCATGAGGGTCTGCTGGGCACTCCTCATAGGATCTGATGATGGTATTAGCTCCTCCGTGGTGGATGGGAACGAGTGAAGAGTTTGCAGAGTGAATCCTGTAGAGAGAAAACAGAAGAGTTCACAAGGCCGCTCAAACAGGGTGTTGGCAGTGTGTGGGACCAGACAATTTTATGAGGGCTTAGTATTGAGAATTTATTATTGCTTATCGGTCTGCCAAGTAACAGATACAACACACTGCTTTTGATTTTCCAACAGAATATATAGCTTACCAAAAATGGGGTTCTTGTGTCTGCTTTCCTGAGGTCAAGGTTCTAGGAGCCAAGCTGAGAGCCAGGTGGCTGCTAGATGAACAAGCCCCTGCAGATATCCTTGTCCCAAAGTAGAGCCTATTTTTATTCATACCTCAAATGTTCTCCCCTGTCAAAGTCAAAGGCTATCTCTCTTCGATAAAACAGAAGGAGCACAATCCATGGCACATAGAAGGCACCTGCCTGTTTGAATGAAAACATGGTCCAATCCCTGCCCACCCATTCAGGTAGCAAAGCCTTCCTGCCTACATTCACATGCTAGGCAACCATGCTGAAGTTGGTAAAAAGTGTTCACAGTCTCCCGGGGAGCTAGAAAAGTAAGCTAGGTTTCAATTCAATGCTGTAACACATAGAATCAACCAGATGGTGCTCTTATCCCCCAAACCATTTATGACCCGGTCACTCATTTATTTTACCAATGAAGAGCGGCCCTGGGATAGTATCATAGGTCAAGCACTCTGCTAGTCTCTGGGTTAAATAGAGACTGGTAATCCTTGACATTACCAATAGGTAGTGTTTCCTCCTCGACCTTCTTACAGACCCAAGAATTCACTAAAACATCAGTTCAGGCCGAGAGCATCTCTGGTACATTTTAAAAAGTGATATTGATGATGGACACTTGACTTATCCCCCAGCTTTTCACAAGAAGCCCTCGCTCTCACACCAGTGTGGGGTACATTAGCCTGGACTGGCACTTGGCCTCACAAGGCAGCGGGAGCTGGTGTGTAGGATTCTGTCTGCCGTGCAGGCATCCCATAAACATTGTGTACCCAGCTCCATCCAAAGGAGTCCAAGGATTTCTCCAGAGCTTCTGCAATTGGCAGAGCTCCCCTCATTAGGGAACAGACTTCTTGATTCAGACACGGAAGGCCATTGTCATTCATCACACCCATTTACCCATCTTCAAGTGCAAAGGTTCCTAAATTTAAGTACAAGAAATGTGTTTGTGCATGGATGTTTGTGTGTCCTCCACTGGTCCACAGATCCTGCATTAACATTTTTCTAACGTAGGAAAATCCAGTATTTTAATATTGACAGCATCAGCCCAGTGGCCATAAGAAAAAAATTTCCCATTTGCATAGTGACATATTTGCAAGATATGTCAGAGTTTGCTCCCCCTTGTTCTTCCAGGGACTAGGGAGTTGTTCTAGTGAATTAGCCCCTGCTCCCCAGAATTTCCCACCAATCCCCTTCCTCCACTCCACGGCTCTGACTTGGTTGTGACATCAGTTAACCAAAGGGGAAATCTCTCAGCTCCTCACTTCTGCTTTAGAGAGACATAAAAGAGTGAGGGAGAAACTGGCAGCTCAGATTCCTGCAGGGTGCAAGGCACAGCAGACTGATCCAAGCTTCTCTCCAGAGGATCTTCACCGCTCAGGTATGACTTTTAACTCTTACTTACAACTAGGCTCTAAAGATCTCTCCCCCCACCCCACCTCATCTCTTCTTCCGTCTCTGCTTAAGGACTAGGCTTTTTCAAAAATGCCAGGTACATGACAGTGCTGTCTGTGTCTCATACTCTGGGAATGAGGATTTAGCATCTGATATCTGGGAGATCAAGGTCCAAGTCTTAGCTCCAGATCTCCTAGCAGTGTACTCCTGGTTTGGATTTGGTTCCATGAAGGTTCTCCTCTAGAACCACGGCTTGCTTTCTTGCGTTCACTCATCTGCTCAGGTCCTTTTGTGCACTAGATCCCCAAATGCGGGCAGCTCTCAGGGGCAGGGGTGCTGCAAGGGTTTGCTCAATTTCTCCTCTTTTTTATGCAGGTCTCTGAGGCAGTCATGGCAGCAGTTCCTGAATTCAGCCATGAAGCAACAGCTTACCACAGGTTAGTGGGAAGACGGGACCAGCAGGCAGCCGAGGGCTCCCCTGTCGAGCATGTACTTAGCCATCAGGACCTATCTGTGCTTAGAGGTCAGATCTGTCCAAACTGCCTCTTTCAGCGGCAAGCAGTGTTGAAGTGAATCTCATGAATGCCTCACTCCCAGCTCTAAGTCTTACTTTGGGACCCAGAGGCCATCCAGACATCGCTGTGGGGGCTTCCTGCAGATGGCAAGGGAAGGGAAGACACCGAGAAGATGAGCCAGGGGACCGGAGTGAAAGGAAGAGCTCAGAGCTTTGGCCAAGTCTGTGGGCCTAGGGTTTAGGTCGCAGGGTCCAACAGGGAGCACCTGGGTGCTACTTGTCCAGCTGAGAAACTGCCCTCTAGGTTATTCCTTGTATGTCACCACGGAACTTGGTAGAATATTGTCTGCAGTTTAACAAACAGTGAACACCCGTGTGTATAGAAGGAGAGATAACCCTGTTTGGAGACATCAATGAACCAGATGTCCCTTTTTATTACAGTGACGAGAATGAAATGCTTTTTGAGATCGATGGCCCCAAACAGATGAAGGTGAGCTTGGGCATTACCCTCCATCCATAGATGATGTGTGACACAGGAAAGCTCAAAGAAAGGGGTCACGTGCTCATTGCTTCGGTTCCTCCACAGTGTTACTTCCAAGACCTGGACCTGTGCTCTCTGGACGAGGGGATCAAGCTGCAAATCTCCCAGCAGCACTTCAACAAGAGTTTCCGGCAAGTGGCATCACTCATCGTGGCCGTGGAGAAGCTGAGGAAAGAATTGGCTCCTGGGCCATGGACCTTCCAGGATGATGACCTGAGAACCTTCTTTCACTTCATCTTTGAAGAAGGTACTGAGTAAGAGCTGAGCGTGGATGGGGGATCTTCACGCAGGTGCTTCTCAACCATCACTTAACCTCCCCCAAGTTGAAGCCCTTTAAAGGCAGAAAGTCTAATGATAACAAAACAAAGAAGCTAAAAGAACACAAATTAGTCATCTCTCTTTAACAAACACTATTCTTATAGATAACTTATGCATGCAATTCACTCCTGTGCAGAGTGCTTTCACTTATGCTCTGGCCTGCAAATCCCTCCACTTCTTCATTGGGCTAACATTATACAAAAAGTACCTTGATTGCAGCCCCATGGTGAGGGCCAGTGGTGGTTAAGTTCGAACACAGATCCAGTGTTCTTGCCCCCTCAACTCCCAACTTTTCCCCCACTAGTGATCAAATCCACATACTTAGACATTCTCCAAGAAACCCAACTCTCCTGCTTCACAGGACATAATGGGTCACTAGGCTTGCCCTTCTGATTTTCTGCCCTCATAACATGTGTGCTCCACATTCCAGAACCCATCATCTGTGATATGGGGGATGACAAATTCGAGTGTGATGCACCTGTCCTAACACGGAACTACAAAATCCAGGATGCACAACATAAAGACCTGGTGTTGTCTGACCCGTGTGAATTGAAAGCTCTTCATCTTAGCAGAGAGAATCTGCACCGACAAGGTAACAGGGCACATCATGGTTCCCTCCTGGCCTCGGAACAGCTTGCTTAATTTGTGTGTTTGGAACAAAGTAACCACTAGAGCGCACTATTCATAGAAGTGAAAAGAAACATAAATAAGAGCAGGTGAAGGCATCAGTTTTTGCTCCATCATATTAATTAGAATATTTTCTTGTTCATTTGTTAGCAGAAGGTGTGACCAGGAGAATTAGGCTGCTCCAGCACTCCCAGGACCATTGTCCTCCAAGTCACATAGGGCTGCTATAGGGTCATTTGATGGGCAAGCCCTAACTGCCTGTGGGTTCCTTTTTCCTGTTGTTGAGGAGGAAATAAAAATAGTGAAACGATAATGGGTCCATCCCATCTCCTGACCCTAACACCCTTCCTGCCGAATACCACATGTTTCCTTGAGAGGAAATGAATAAACCGTCAGGAAATATATCTCTCTGCTGTAACTGGCATGCTTTTCAAATTAACTATAGGGATCAGCCTGGCATCACGCCACTGTGGCAGAGTAAAGGAGCTATGACAGCAGCAGCACGTTCTCCCCCAAAGCTGCCAACCTTCGCTGGCAGCAGCCTTTGACCAAAGCTTTCTGTTCCTAGCCAGGCAAGGATAATACTATTTCTTTAGAATTGAGTAGTAGTAATTGGGCGATGGGGAGGGGGAATGGAGATCAAAGGCAGGACCTTGTGCTTGCGAGGCAGATGCTAGAACTACTGAGCTAAACCCCATCCTGGAACTGAATGGTGAGAGTGGCCACAGGCATCCAGTTTAGATTGCAGTGACAGTGGAAGATCAAATAAATGTCTGGATCTTGGATCCATTTTCCCCAGTCACGTCTTTTCTGTCCCATTTCTTTCCCACTTGCTGCTGTGTTCCTGAAACACCTCTGGTGCATGATTTCTTTTAGAAGCACAGCTTTTAACCCTTTCCTGGCCTTCAGCATTATTCAACCAACTAACCCAGATATTATCTGCAAGAAGCCATTCAGCCTATCTGGGAGGCCAAAGGGTTTTTTTTCTACAGAGAATGCTATAGTTGCTTGAGATCTTTCCAGTAGCTGGGCTCCGCTGGCAATGCTGTGTCCCTGACAGTGAGATCCCTCTCTTTTCTCTAGTGGTGTTCTCCATGAGCTTTGTACAAGGACAGAGAAATGATGACAAAATCCCTGTTGCCTTGGGCCTCAAGGGAAAGAATCTGTACCTGTCCTGTGTGATGAAAGATGATAAACCTGTCCTGCAGCTGGAGGTAAGCGAATACTGAGAAAGAAGCCCTTCCCAGCCTCCTCTGCAGCACCCTCCACTGTCGCTGACTTCCCTACCTGCACCCCTGGGATATCTGACAGTAGGTCTGCTTTGCAGTTGTGCACACATGTAAAATGAACTTAACATAATTTTAAGTGCATACATGCAAATTTTCCTCCTACTGCAGAAAATTAAACCATTTTACCACTGTTACCATAACCTGTCCCATCCCAACAGATCACACAGTGTTAAGGCTATGAGGATTATACCTTTATGAGTTCTCTTGTATGACTGATGACAATTTAAAAAACTAATCAGTTAAAGGGACCTATTATTAACCTCTACCCCACTTCCAAAATCCCTCCACCACCACCACTTGCAGCCTTCCTAGCAAAAACTTCTGGTCACAGTGATGTCCTTCTAGCCAGGAACTAAGAAAACTACAGCAAAAGTACTTGAAAATTGGTTACTCCTAGAGGCTTTACCTGGTTTTTACTTTTCTTCTTTTACTTTGCACCTATATGCTCTTCCCCAGTACTGATCCTCAGATTCAGAAAAGACAAAGTGACTATGTTGGGTCCCAAAGACAACATAAGAGGCCAGTCCCTGGTCCTACAACCTGCCCATCATTTTCTCCTCCAGCCAGCCCTGACATTATCTCTCCTGTAATCTTTATTCTTTCCCTCATAGAAATTCTTATTTCTATTTTGCTGCAGAGTGTGGACCCCAAACAGTACCCAAAGAAGAAGATGGAAAAGCGATTTGTCTTCAACAAAATAGAAGGCGATAGCACAGTGGAGTTTGAGTCAGCTCAGTACCCCAACTGGTACATCAGCACCTCTCAAGAAGAACAGATGCCTGTCTTCCTGGGAAATAACCGCGGCGGCCAGGACATAACTGACTTCAGAATGGAATTCGTGTCCTCCTAAAGAGCGCCACGTCCAGGGGGTCTACATCTGGTGAATGTAATCTCGATCCCCAGGGCTGGAATAAGCAGGTCTGAGCACAGCCGCAGGCTGGATTTGATTGTTACCCACTGACACCCACTATCTTCCCTAAGTGCATGATGTTAAAAAGTCCTCCTGCCACCAGCTGGGGCAATGGCTCTCTCCTCTCACCCTGTCACCTCTCCTGTTTCTTCCAAACCTGCCTGGTGGAAACTAGCACATTCTATTCAAAGACTCCCTCTGTCTTTCACTCCCAACTCCTGATGGGCAACCACTTTCCTATTTATTTATTTATTGATTG
>PVIR01034956.1:0-16821 GCA_004026965.1 Petromus typicus | reverse complement strand
TTGCTCCCGCACCCTTTGTCTGCTGCTGTAGAGTTGTAATGTGGCAGTTTGTCCTCCAGGAACCATCTCAGATGGGTGGGGGGGGGGGGAGTGCGGATGAGGTAAGGCTTGTGTGGAAGAAGACTTGAGAGGTGAGAAGTCAGCTCCACCTTAAGTTGCTCAGAAATGAAATTTTCAATCTCCCATTCATGTGCAAACAAATACAGAGAACATAAATATATTATCACTGTATGAATGTGGAGTTTTAAAGACATAGGGTGTGCTAGCCTGACTGCTGCCTGTGAATCTAAGTAAGACATCTTTCAGAGCTATAGTTTCTTCATCTGTTAAATGTGGGCAACAGCGTTTTCCTGAAAATGTATGTTCACAATTAAATTAGGTAATCATTGTAGTTTGGCACCATATTTGGCCAAACTACCAAATATGGGGTTATTATTAAAGATAGTAACAGAATGATCATATGGAGTGGATTAATGTCAGAGACATCAGTGGGAATTCAGTTTTAGCTTAACACAGGACCCCTCTGTGGATATGTGTGTATGCACATATACAGGCTGATAGCCAGAGCTGTATCCCCTCACTCTGCGGTAAGAGGCCTGGAAGTAAGATCACCCTAGAAACTAGTCACAAAAGCATACTTAGCACCCAGCACTTGGTGCTGACTGCCCTTGTTCAGTGAGAGGAACCAGGACTCTTCAGAGAACTGTTTGATGCTAGGATTGGGGTGCAAAGTTGGGTATTTTACAAGAAGGTTATTTTGTTTGTGAGTCTAGAGGTTCAACCATGTGGTACCAGCATCAGCTTGGTTCTGTTGAGGACTGCTTGGCTAGATCATCATAGATCATCACCTATGAACCCTGGAGGGCAGAAGGAAGGGGGAGCATATCCCACAGGGTAAGCCAGGAATCCAGGGCACGTGGTGGAGGCAGACTTGGGCCCCCTGTAAGCCTCATCACTTCTCAGTATGGCCAGGCGAAGGGCCAAACTTCCAGCACACCAAGATTTGGGGAGCACACTTGATCTGTTCAAACCACAGCAAAGACACAACAGATATTAATCACAAACCATGAGTAATAGAAGTAGAGTAATAGGAGCTAGACTGAGTAATAGAAGCTAGACTTCCCTCCCCTCATAAAAAAATACAAACTGAATAGTTCCATTATTTAAAAATCTAGGAAATGCACACTGATATAATGAGTGAGGGCACATCAGTGATTGTCTAGAAAGGGAAAATGTGTGCATATAAATGGGGCATGTTATGGCTTGCGTTTAGAGGTCCTCCCAGGGCTTCACGCAGGTGAGGTGGGAATGTCTATCTCGGAGGAAGCTGAATATGGAATGTGTGATACAGGGGTTAAGGGCATGGGATTACTAAAACACTGCACATAAGTGATTACTTTGGCACTGCCCTAATGTCATAATGTGGATAAGATAAAAGGTGCAAGAAGATGCTGTTTAACTGACTGACTGCTTTTGCTGTCTTCCACCTCCTGAAGCTCTCTGCCATGTTGCTACACTGTGAGCTCCAAATGCTGCCTCTCTGGTTACCTTTGCTGTCTTGTACACACCATGTTCTTTCTCCTCTCTGATGACTCTTTGACCTCTCTGCCTTGGAGTCAAGCAATTACAGACTGAAACTTTTATGATCCGTAAGCTAAAAACCCTTCCCTCTAACTTTGGGTCTCAAGTATTTTGTTTCAGCAACAAGAGAAAAGTAACAAACACAGGGGACGAAGCAATATTTGAGGTGGCAGATGTACCACCTCTGTGATGGTACTTTCTTTACTGGGTGCACACTATATCGAAACATCAAGTAAACATTTTAGTGTGCCATTTACGAAAGGATAATTATGCATAGAGTTTTATGAAAAAGTAAATGAGGCTATTGGAATAAACAAGACCATCTGCATTCATATAGTGCTTTCAGTTTTATAGGAACTGTACACACTATAATTAGCCTTGATTTAAAAGATAGTATATAGTATGTGATAAATAAATACTAGTTTTTTTCCCTTCTAAATTCATTTCTCTTAATTACACTGATATTTCATTCTGTCTTTTTCTATTTTGCCCCTTTGCTGTTATTTTGTGTTAATGGTGCTACCATGTATCTCCGGTGAGGCCAACTTGCTGACCGCATCCTCACCTGCTACCCTTCCCTGGGCCCGTCCTGCCCTGTGGCATAGTAGGTACTTAATCAGTGACTGACCCCTGGCTAGATCCCTCTGCCTGGGGAATGATACGAGAGCTTGGATTTCCGGAGGCTCTTCTCACTCTTTCTCATCACTCACTCCCCTGTTTTGCTGAGGGAGGCTTCACTGATGGGCAGAACACCCAGATCTGATGTCCGGTGAGTCTGTTTCCCACCCCTGTGCACCAGGGAAACAAGGTGCTCATATGACCTGTCTGGGAAGGAAGGTTTTTACTGAGCATTTGTGCTTCAGTAGGGCTTCAGTGAGCCATTCTCTGCTGTCTCTTCTTTCCTCCACCCAAACAGCCCTCTAAAACATTCCATCCCAGGCCCCCACACCTCCCCGTAGAGCTCATTAGGTGCACTTAGGATGCCTGCCTCCACAGCCCGATCTCCCTTCTGTTGGAGAAAGATGGTGGGAACCTGTGTTCTTCTGGTCTGTGGGCTCCAGCCAGAGAACCGTCTTCCACCAGACGGAGCCGTGTCTTTAGAGCTGTGTGCTTTGAGTCATGGCTCCAGTGGCCCTCTACAGACACCTCAGACCTTCTGAAGAAAGCTTTCCCTAAAGCAAGCCTGTGGCTTGGCCTTGGTGGCTGTATGTCAGCCAAGACCATGGGGCACTGGACGAGGTCTTTTTTGTGAGACAAGCAAGGGAGGCACAATATTAGTTAGAAGGGAAATGTGACAGTGGTTACTAGAAGAGCGATAGCCATGGGGGCATCTGGGAAGCCAGAACTGCCACACACACTGGCAGGCATGTGTCATGGCACTGCCACATCAGGAAACACTGTAACACTTTCTTACAAAGTTATACCTACCACACAGTCCAGCCATTGTTTTCATACAAAGCTGGGCAGAGCACTCTGGCCCCATGCTTCTGGAAGCTCTTTTCTGGATAGCAAAGTCAGGTGAAATGAAGCTGCTCAGAAGGTTAGAAACAAAAGTTCTCGCAAAAGTCTACCCAAGATCTGGTCTGAGCCCATTTTGCCACAAAGCACTGCAGGGGAAAAAATATAAGAGAACCGGAGGGGAAACTGATGCAGCTGTATTTCACCTCCCTCCTCATGAGTGTTGGAGCAGGAGACCCCATTGTCTTTCCAAGGGCATGTGGGAACAAGTTCTGAAGCACTGCCGTGGTAGAGGAAAGTTGCTAACAAAGGCAAGGACAGCTAATATCTCTGCATAATTATCATGATCTAAGAAATTTGCATGTATATTTTTAACCTCATAAATAACTTCATGCAGTTATCAAAATTATCCTACCAATTTATAGGGACTAGAACTGGGGTTCAGAAAGATACATTACTAACTGAAGGTCACATAGCAGGTGAGTCCTAGAGATGAATTCACAGCTCAGGCTGGTAGGTGTCAGAACTCCTACTTGAACTGAGCAGGAGAATGAGACGTGCTGTGGTGGGGCAGTCGAGTGCACTCACGCTTCCTGGGAATGGCGTAGAGTCATTTCAAGGCCGATCTTTTCCACAGCCTGCTGAAAACTGCAAGATTAAGGCTAGATCATCATGCTTTCTTTATTCTTTCTTCCTGCCCTTCAAAATCACTGCCTTGTAAGAGGCCACCAGCCTGATGATGATAATAAAAGTAAACAACATCACTTGTTACCATCATCCCCTTGGGGAAAAGTATTTATGAGACGCCTTATTTAATCTCCCCTCTCTCCCTGCTGCTTTGTGGTCAAGTACTGAATTTGGCAATGTGAAGACATGCAGCTGACTTCCTGACTCATGAAGGCCTTTTTTGTATTTGTGTGGAAACGCATGAAATGAAAGCCACATTGATTTCTGTCCCTTTTCCTATTTACTGCTCATCTGCTGTGTGGGTGACCACTAGGGGCCCTGGAGAGTTACCCAGCAATTCCAGAAAGTTCTGTGCCTCTCTAAAGGGGAAGTGTGGGCTGACTAACTAGACGCAGACGACAGGCTTGTAGCTCCCTGCTCTCCGCCAGCGCTGCAGCACCCCATCCGTGGCATGCACCCTGCATACCTCTAGTCCACAGATTTTAGCTGTTTGTGCCATTGCCCCTCAGTGTTTCAGCTCCTCCTGCCTTTAGATCATTTTGTGTGCTCCAAGTGCCTCTTTTTCATACATTAATTACATTTTCCTGGGGTTTTTTGTTTCAAGAACTGACAACAGATAGTTTCTACTTTTCCACTTAACAAGTGATTACAACCCTGGAAGAAAAAAAAAAAATCTGAAACCAAATATCCCAGAAGAGCCAAAAAGAAGTTTTTGGAGCACTCAACACTAGAAAAAAATAGTTTGAAAGTCCCTTCCTAGTGAACTGTCGATCACTCTCTATTGTCAATAGGAAAAAAGTTTAAATGGGAAAGTTGAATGGACATTTTGGCTCTGTTCTTATGAGTTGAGGATATATTCATTTAAAGAAGAACTTGTCTCAAATACTCTAGAGGATTATCATGTATTTACCGAAATAGTGTGAACTGTCATGCATTTTAAAAAATTTTATTGAAAGATAGTTCACATATCCTAAGATTTACCCCATCGTGTATTTTTAAAGATTTTAGATAATGGATTTAGTAATATTTGAGAAAGAGACAGATTCAGATTCAACTTTTAAGGGACACAAGAGAAGGATACCAGCATGTGGTCCTTAGTACACAAGGAGATGACAGAAGGGAACCACATCACTGCTTTTCCTTTTGCTTTCACTTAGCATGTCTGACACATTGTAGATGTCCAGTAAGCATTGGCTGTGTACATTCTCTACAGTCTGATTTCTCTCTGTTGGTTGAGTGACTGACTGTTGAACAGAGTGGAGATATAGATGTCACATATCTAGTCTTCACTAAAGTTCTATCTTCTCTCCTTGATGTGCTGACCTTTTCCATACATCAAACAGCTTGCATTCACATGAGACATGAACTTTTCACTGAGTTATACCTTGCAGTGAGACAAAAGCAAAACTGTTTTGCTCTTTATTCACACTTTTGGTTTCTTATATGAGAAACAGAGTGATATTTAAACTTGTGTGTCTGACTTATTTCACTTAACATTATGATCTCTAAGTTCACCCACTTTCCCACAAATGATTCAAGTTTATCCTTCTTTGTGGCAGAGTGGTTGGTTCTGCCTTGGATTACATTTCCTTCAATCATTTGATTTGTTGATGGAGACATAGGCTGCTTCCAGGAATTAACTATTATGAACTGTCCTGCTATAAACATGTATGCATGAATCACTGTAATATGATATCTTCAAGTCTTTGAGCAACACACTTAGAAGGGGAAGAGCTGGTCAAATGGAATTTCTAGTTTTTAGTTCTGGAGAAATCTCTAAAGTGAATTCCATAGTAGTTGTACTAGTTCACATTCCCAACAGTGTAGAAAGTTCCTTTTTCCACATAGCCTCTCCAGCATTCATCATTATTTGATTTCTTGATGATGGCCATTCTTCCTGGAGTAAGTTGAAATCTCAGAGTTGTATTAATTTGTATCTCTTGAACATACAGTGATGTTGAACATGTCTTCATGTACTTCTGTGAAGTGTCATTTGTTTTACTCTACCATGTTTCAATTGGAGTTTATGCTTTGGGGGCCCAGTTTTTAAATTCTTTATATATTCTGGTGTCTGAGGAATCACTGGCAAAGTTTTGTCCCATTCTGTAGGTTGTCTTTTAACTCTGATGATTGTTTCCTTTGCTGTACAGAAGCTTCTTAGTTTAAAATGATCCCATTTGTTGATTTTCAGAACTATTTCCTATGCGGGTGAGGTTCTATTCAGAAATTCCTCACCTATTCCTATGACTTTTATCTATCTTGCCTTCCAGCAAGTTAAGTATTTCTTGTTTAACATTGAGGTTTTTTGGTCATTTTTTTTTAATTTAGTACATAGTAAGAAATATGGGTCTAGTTTTCAGTTTCTGCATGTGGCTCTCTAGTTTTCCCAAACCATTTTTCAAGGAGGCTCTCTTTCCTCTAGTGTGTGTTTTGACCCTTTGTCAAGATCAAAAAGTCAAGTAGCTTAGAGTTGTTTATGTATCCTCTATTCATTGAGTCTCCTGTTTTTGTTCCAGTGCCAGTGCCATGCTGTTTTTAATCATAGTACCTTTGAAATATAATTTTAAGTGTGAGATTGTGATAAAATTAACAATCCATGTGATCCTAGAGGTTAAATTTGCTATGCTTCTGGAAAACAGGGTACCATTCATGGGAGCTAGAGACATAATGAATAAAAAAAGGATCCCCAGAGAGAACCGTCTGTTATTTTTGTATAGGTATTTATTCTTTTGTAATGTACAGGGTATCAACTTGCATGGATCTGCCTACCCTGATACGCTAAATATAAAATGTCTTCCAAAATTCTCAGAGGTGTGAAAGGTAATTGGATTACCTTTGAGTTTGGTAGCTAACTGCTGTTAGAAGCTTGAGTCTGGTTGGTGACTAGCCACTGATGGTGTGACCTGGAAATGGAGTATCTTACTCCCCAGCTCCTCTCTTCTTTTTCTTCTTCTTAGCTGCCTTGGATAGAGCACCTTTTCCTCCTTTCTTGCTCCTTAGTCAGTCTGTTTCTGCCTCCAGCTGGCCGTGAACTAAAACCATGAGTCAAAAATAGACTACTCCTCCATTGAGATGTGGGTGTTGGTGTTGTTTCCTGCAACAGGAAGGTGACAAAGACACTGACTCACCGACTATCTGCAAATATGGTCCTGAATTCAAAATCGAGGGCTTTGACTTTTCAGTGAAAATTCTTGGACAGGCCTGAGTCCTGCCTGGGCATGGAAGGTCTTCTCTGTCCTTTGCCAGCTCTCATCCTGCTCTCCCTTCACCTTTCATCTCGTGTCACAGCAGGCAGTGCACACACCCTGGTCTGATATCCTCAAGGCTAGCTATGTTTGAGAATAAAAAGTGGTCACTGCTGGTGCTGAAGCATAAAGAATATATTCCATGACATTATGCTATGAGGCGCACCCATCATCAAACACATGATTATGTCTACAACAGAAGTCACGCTATTCACATCAAGTAGGTTAAAGAGGACTAAGTGGCTTGATATGTTCAGATCTAATTTTGCCACCAAATAAGAGTTTTGTATTTGGAATGCTTCAGATAGAAATGTAAAATAGACCTCGCTGTACTTGCTCTTCTTGAAAAGCAGCCTGTACTATTTCATGTCTGGAATGCTATTTTCTTGGCCTAGAATGGCCACATCTCCTACTGTCTTTTGAGTAGCATCATTACTGAAAACACCATCATTTTACCTCACACTTCTTGAGCACTATTCCCTGAGGTAAGTCTCCCTGTATTATGACTCCAAGTTCAAATGAGGCACTTGAAGCTCGATAAGGCTCAGAGCTAGGGGCAAGTATAGTGGAGGTTGAACCAAAGCACAGGAACCTGAGATCTGTGCTCTTGGTTGATGGTGTCATTGCTGTGTGTCTTCCCCAGTTCCAGTCTGGAGCACACCTTCATGGAGTCTCCCCTTTCCACATCAGTTGTTGTTGGTTGTGCCTCTCCTGGGTCTTCATAGCTTTTTGTGCAGAGCCCTGGTGCAGCGTTCATCATTCTGTCCTCCCCGTAGGTGAGAACACCTTAGGAGCTGTGGGAAAGTCAGCTTTAATGTTTGATCTCTAGAGCACATAGTATCTATTCAATACATGGTTTAGAATCAGGTTAACCGAAGTGTTTTGGTAATAGAGACCAACTAATTTGTATCTTAATGAAATAGACAGCAAATGCTAAATACCAAACTCGAGGACACAAAATTTAGATCTAAAACGAGAAAAAGGAATATTTAAACAGGAAAAGGCTACATGGGCTTATGTCTGATTTGTAAAGAAGAAGTGTTTGTTGGGGTAACAGTTTAAAGACAATCAAGGGACATGTCTATACTTAAAAATAACAATAAGGAGAATTCACTGAATATTTTTCACATGCTAGTTTCTTTATAAGGCGGTCAGCATATGGAAGTTCTGATTCACACATCAAATATGTGAGACCAATTTGGGACTCCCTGAATGGACAGCAGTCACAGCTGTATGAGAACAAGATGTAGTAACTGTGCTTTACGTCATAATAAAGGATGACAAGAATATATTCAGATGAAGCAAAAGCTAAACATCATTAGACTGTGTTAACATCCTAAAACAGTCCAACAGATGGCATTTCCCCACCTAACAGGTGATGGGGTTGTTGTCAGAGAGACTGCAGCCTTGCACGTGGTCTTTGGTGTCCAGTCATTGTCAAGTGCTGACACAGAACTTGAAGAGCCTCCTGCTCTATCCAGGCCTGGCTCCACATTGAGCTGTGCTCCTGCAACAAAGCTGGTGGTCCCTGGAAAGAAGCACATAATCCATAGCAGTGATGCTGATACTTCGGGGGATCCTCTGAGAAAAGCTGGGAGTGATTAGAGATGCCGTAGTTCTGTTTAAGAGAAACCTTAGAGATTGGCTTAATTAAACCTGTGTTTATGAAAGTTTTTTATCATAAAAGGATTAATCTTCTCCTGATGCTTCAGAGTATAAAATGTGTTTTAGGATTTGATGCTCAGAATAACAAAGGGAAGTACCCAGAGCAAATATTGTTTTCTTTCTTTCAAATGAGACTCAAAGAAAGTAATTTGTCCCACGTCCCACAGCTAATAAGATACATATCCAGATACACATCTGAGCAAGCTCCAGCCATTTCTGCTGCATCTTTGTTTTGAGACAAAAGCGTCTTTTTGCTAGTGAAAGTCTTATTCCTTACAGGAAGGACTCTCTGGTGCTAGTTGTCAATGTGACTAAATTCTTTATTAAACTGCAAACCAGTGGTTCTCATAAAAAATACCTAAAGAATTCCTTTTGAAAATGCATTCCCACAGCCCCAGTTCTGCAGCTCTGATTTAGTAAATCATGCTGGGAAGTGGTATCTAAAAGTCTGTCATTTTATTTTATGTCTTACTTATTTACTGTTTGTTTGATGCTGGGAGTTGAAGCCTGGGCTTTGCATGTGAAAAGCAACCATTAAACCACACCCCAACCCAGAATTTGTAATTTTAACATGTACCCAGGTGACTTTAATGGAAGATTTTCAGAAAATTGCTTAAGTGTTTTCAGAGTAGCAGTTATCTTTTCATCCCTGTTTCCTCACTGCCCAGTAGAGTGTTTTATACAAGGACAGTGCTGGACATTTACACTTGATGATTCTGTGAGTGAAGTAAGACAAAGGCATTGTGCAAGGAAGGGATTAACTCAGCAAGACCGAGACAGGTGATCTCTGACAGGTTTGTGGCACCCCAGGGGTCCCCTGACTCTGCTTCTTTCAAAGAAGAGAGTACCTGGTAGAATCTACTGACAATTAGAGATTATGGCATTTTTATTTTTCATCAAATACAGAGACTGCAGGGCCAAGCTCTGAAACCAAAGCACAGACACACCAGGCACAACAGGAAACCACAGAGTTCTAAGACGGTTCAGTGTAAACAGGAAGTCAGAGTTTACTTTGGAACCCATAGTGCCATGCTTCAGGTACAGTGTTTAACCAGCTCTGCGCTCAGGCTTCCTTGGGGCTGGGCACAGATGAAGTATCTGCCACCTGGGTAAAAGCATTTTTTAGTGTTTGTTCTAATTGGGACTTGGAACAAGCTTTTTTTTCTCTGTGCTAGTGGATAATTTGGGACACAGGTGTAATTTGGACTTGAAAGCAATTAATCAGTCTCCTCAGTTTTCCCTGAAGTGATATATGAAATTCATGTCTTTCTCTACAACAAAATCTTAATCCATGTACACACATAAAGCATTTGCCATTGCAATTTGGTCTTTTAAGAAAAACTGAAAGGCATTAGCTACAGTGGATAATATAACTAGACTAAGAAGGGATCAAAATAATCTCTGTTTACAAAACAAATTGGAGAGACAGCAGATGAGATGTAGGAGATGCAACAGAAAAAGACTTGGAGGCTAGAGAAGAGAAGTTGGCATGCTGGCTTGCGAGAGACCTGGTAAATGAAAGAAATACATCCAGATTTGTTTGGTGAAGATGGAGAAAAGTGGAGACATTTGAAAGATGTGGAAAATGTCAGACTACTAGTACTTTGTTGCAGAGAAGACATTGAAGTTACAGGGTGGTTGCAACACAGGATTTAGTGTTTTCTGACCACACTACCTGGGATCAGTGGTGAGCAGAGAGAAGAGAAAACAGTGGTCTCTCAGATGTTCCTGGGATGGACTGGACTTGCAAGAGAGAAACGTTCCAAAACACCACCTGCTCAGTTTCAGGTGAATATTTAGAATGTTTTACTCTTGGTTCTTCCCAAGTAGCTTGTCAAAAGCAGCCGTGTAGACTTGGTATTACTTGTGTAGTCATCCTGCCGCAAATGCCTACTCTGAATCTAATTGTACAGAAATGTAAGAAACTCAAACTGAGGAGGGTTCTGAAGCATAACCTGGCTCAACTTTTTGAAAGTATAAAGATGGACTCAAAGAGAGTGGGAGATGAAATGAGGTCAAAGAGATAGGACAACTAAAGAGCACCTGTGATGTGGAATTGCATTCTGACTGTGACTATAAAGGACAGTTAGTGGACAGTTGACAAAATTATAGTAAGATCAGTAGATTGGGTAATAGAATTGCTTATTTTCTGACAGAATAACTGTTTTGGATATATAAGAAAATATTCTTTTTATTAAACATACTGAAATATATAGGAGTAAATGATCATGATATTGACATCTTACTCTCAAATGGTGTGGAGAAAATTATATACAGATGTCTGTGTATGTAATATAAGCAGAATGCTTATGCAAAGCATTGAGATAATGTAAACAAGGGTATATAGGAATTCCTTGTACAATTTTATCAACCATTTTGTAAGTGTGAAATCATTGAATAAAAGTTTGTCCAACAAGAAATAAAAAAGAGAAAGTAAGGGAGAGATGGGAGGGGAAAGAGGAAAAAGAAATAACAAGCTATGCAGAGGTCATGTCCCTGTTTGTTTTAACCATTCCTGTGAGTTAATATGTCACTTATTGTACCCGATATCAAATTACACTTGAGGAATATTTTAGAATTCATGGTCTGGAAAAGTATTGTTTAATTTGAACCGTTTTTTTTTTTCCTTCCAGTAATAAAAGCTGTACAACTGATCATCTTTTTATTTTAGCCCAGGAAACTATGGTGGTTGCTGTAATAAATTATTACAAACTTAGTGGCTTAAAACTGCACATTTATTTTCTTATGGTTCTGCAGCCTTGTGGCCAAAAATCGGTCTCACTCAGCTGTGATCATTGTCTCAGGGCCACCTCCCTTTGCAGGTTCCTCACCTCTTCCAGCTTTGGTGGCCACTGATGTGCCAGGGCTTGTGCCTGTGTCACTTAAATTGAGTTTCTTTGGGCATTCCCTGCCCCTGCCCTCGTCATGTCAGAGACTTGTCTCTTTCTTATGAGGACAGTCATGATCTTAGTCATGCACCTGGGGCCTTCTCCATCTCAACAACCTTAACCTCACCACCTTTGGGATTCATCTCTGGTACATGCAAAGATTAATTCAGAGGCAGGTGGTCTAATATGGTTTGGGTGCTCCTTGAGGCTATCATAGGACAGCGATATTGGAGGGATTTTAGCTAGAAAAAATGGCCCAGGCACAAGGGACAGTGTGAACTATATCTATGAGATAATTTCATCTGAAAATTATGTCTCTCTTCCCCTCTTATGTGTTTAGGTCCGTTGTTGTTAAGTTTGCCTAATTGTGATTGCCATAATTGTATTACGTTGAACAATTACCATGATAAAAACATTCCTCATCTTATTCCTGATCTTAAAGGGAATATATCTAAACTTTATCTAATGTGTGTGATATTTGCTGGGAATTTCAGTGACATACACACAAATATACAGTTATGCATACATATGTATAATGCATATATACATATACATGTACATGCATGTATTTCCTATAGGTGATTGAGGATTTTCTGTTGCATTCAAGACAGCTGGTCACTAGCTGTCTTTGACTAGCCAGTAGATTGGTACTACTGGATTGTCCCCCTTCGTAATGATGGAGTCCCTCCACTAGCTTGTGAACTTTAGGGTAGAGGTTATTGGCACTCCTATCTGCAGTGTCTAGTACGGGGCCTGGGGCCTTCCTAGGCTTTCAGTATTTTCCTTGAAGGAATGGAAGGTCCTTAGTAAATATCTGTTGAAAGCTATCACATTCCTTTTTAAAGTAAGCCTCAAAAATGTAGCTCCTTTCTCTCCCTCCCATTCAATGAGCAGAGCTCATGGCACTGCCTTCCAGGCCTCCAACCCACCCCTGGCATGGTCTTCTGTCATTTGGCATATGAAAAGATAATGAACAAGTCAGTCACAGAACCTTCCATTACTGGATCTTAGACTTTGCCCTGAGATTCCAAGCATCACCTGAAGTGAAGCCAGGTGGCTGAGATGATTTAATCAGGGCCAAAATAAACTTACTTTCTTTAATGAAATAATTGCTTATTTCATTTTCTCCTTAAACTTAGCTATTTATCTCATTCCATTGTCTCCATTTACATATTTCATGAGAGACTGAAACTGATTATTCTGAACTGATGAAAAATTCCCTATAAAAATTGTCTTCCTGAAGGGTTAGAGGGTTCTGAATAGTAGAATTATATTGTAAAGGGTCAGGTGTAATGACAAGTTTAAAGTTTACTTACAAAAAGCCATCATTGAATTCCTGAGGAGAAATATGTGCAGATATGTGTATTGCTGAATAGGTGAGTAAGAGTGATTATCATAAAACAAGAAAGGTCAGGTGTTTTAGAAGTTTAAATACTTTATGATGTCTCTAATTTGTATATTACTGCTCTTTTCAAAGGGAATTTCATTTAATAAGTTGCTTTGATTTCACCCAGTATTACAATGCTCTATGTCTAGAAACTGATTATTTTTTTTCTTACTTGAAGTCTTTAGCCAAAAAGCCTTTGGTGACTTCCTATTTTCAGAGGGGAAATTATTTTGTTAATTTATTTTGTTCTAGCTGGCTCTGTCTGCCTTATCTCCTACCTTATGCACTCTAGCTACATATAACAGGGTCTTAACTATAGCTTGAAAGAGGCCCCAGAGAGTAGACCATGTGTTCATAGTTCATGAAGATTGTAAATGCTGTCTTGAAAGTCACCTTGGGGATGCAGAGGGACAGTGGAGAAGTTAGTGGTGAGGTCTAAGGCAAGAGGACAAGGTTGGCTGTAGTATATGAGATAACAAAGTAAAACATGAGGCTGTTTTGGCAACCAAATGTCTACTTACCAGTGACAAGAACAAGGCATGTGTGTGTCCAGTTTCGGGAGCCAGATGCATGTACCTTAGAAGCTTTTCCATCCAGAGTGGGCTTAACTCTAGGAGCGACGTGATTCCAATAGGCAGGCAAACCACCTGAAGCCTGGAATGGACAGTCAGTTGTGAGCAGACCACTGCTGAGACCGCAAGCCACTCTGGAGGCTATGCTGGAGTCGGTGAGGTCCCCAGCAAGGGCCCTGCAGTGCATCTACAGGAGGACCTTACTGAATGCTTATTCTGGACCTGCACCACACCCCAAGGACAGAGCCAAGTCAGGTTACAAGCTTGTAGTCCTGGAAGATCTTCACTAGTGAGCCTGTGCCTGTGCAGAGCAGCCTGAGACAGCAGCCAGTGAGCCAGCAGAGGAAAAACAGGAAAAGGAGGAAAAGGAAGCTTCTTTCTGCACGCATGCCTGAAGCCTAGAACAAGATGCAGCTGTGAGAAGGACTTTCCAATGATGCAAAACAGCAGTACTGGTTATTGCCATGGGCTGCGCACATTTACTGCCTGAAGGTGGCCAAGGACCTCTTATTATTTCAGGGTATGGGAATACACAGACCCATGTGAAATTTCATCCAGGTACAAGGAAGTACAATTCCTAAGACAAGTGTGGCAGATATAGCAGGGAACAGAGGTAAGAGCAGAGGTGCGTCCCCTATAGACCCTTCACTTTCCGGTCCTGCAGAGAGACAAGACTAACAACCTGTCTCCTCTCTTCCACCTACACTGACATCTCTGTCTTTCTAGGGAGTCATGTAAAACTGCAGCACGCTACAGCAGCTCCCCTCTAAAGGAGAGGCTAGGAGAGGGGAGACTCTCCTGCTCTCTCTGGAGTCCAATCACTGCAAACTTCTCCGTGAAAGTAATTCCTGAGCATTTGTTTCTGTCACTTCCTATCACTGAGCCAAAGCAACCCTCTTCCAGGTGGATCTGTGGGCAACATCTTGTTGTTCACTCTCTTATTTGTTCTCCTTCTCCACCCCTCTGCTCCCCGGGTCTGATTCCTCACCCTCCTCAGTTTCTAAGTTTTGGGAAGGCTTACGCCTCTAAGCCTTTAGATCTCTTTCCTCCTGTCTACCCTCAGCTCTGTGGTGACCTCACCAAGACTCAGCTTAAATAACTACCTGTGGACTGTGGTCCCAAAAATGTCTCCCTAGGCTGACCTCTCCCTGATATCCTGACTAATTCAGCTAAGCACCTATTCAGTCCCTCTTCCTGGTTTTCTAACAGATACCTAAAATATAACCTATCAAATCCATACGCTAATTCCTTCCACCCCTTCAAATCTCTCCCTTCCATTGTCTTCCAAGGTAGAATTGCCCTTCTAGCAGTTGCCTGTTCTAAACACCTTCCAGCATCCTTCTCTCTCTCTCTCTCTGTCTCATGTCTTATTCTAGTGCATCAGTCAGTACTGGCTCAGAGTTCAGCCACTGGACCAGCCAGGCCCAGCATCTGTGGCCTCCTGAGTGGGCTACCTACTTCTAGCCTGGTCCCAGCAGTGTATTCTTTTACCATGCCCAGGAAGTGCCACCTTCCCCCAGAACTCACAATGAGCTCTTCTGCTCAGAGCCTTTTAGTAGTTCCCCATGTTACTGAAAATTAAAGCCTGTGTCCACTGCCTATATTTCCCATTACTTTCTTCCTGGGTGCCGCCACCCCAGCTGCACTGATTCTGCACCCTTTGGTAGACAGCAAGCATAGCACAGCCATGCGGCCTTCACACTCGCTCTCTCCTTTGTCTGTGTCCCTGCTAACTTCATGCTTCTCTCCCTCATTCCCTCCCTGTCTCTGCTTTAATGTTGCCGCATCATTAAGCTCTACCAAGGCCAACCCAATACCTGCCTTCACCTCACTGTCCTGCCTCATTTCTACACAGCTTATCACCAGCTGATATTTTATATATTTGAAGATGTACTTATTTTGGTCATCCTCCTCTTCACCAAACTACAGAGCCTAAAAAACAGGACTTCATTTTTCATAGCTACTCTTTAATGGACAAACATTTCTTCCTCATTCGAATGATTCTTTCCACATCTGGTTCCTCTGGACCAAACAGCTTCCCTTTGTCCCCTGACCCCATCGGAGCCTGTTAGAATCCTGTGTGTCCTCTGAGGCTCCACTGCCACTCCGCCTCCTCTGTGGCACTGCCACCATTGGCTTTCATCCTCTTTTCCCAGAACTCGGCTCTAGGTTACATTTCATTTTAATCAAGTCCATTGATTTGATTCTTTAACCACTACCCCATTCTGCCTCTGACTCATGCTCTTTCTTGATTTCTATATTTTGGATTTGACAAACTCAACCATTGCAGGTCCTGCTTATGATGTAAAGGGTAAATCAAGGGGCTGTCTTGAAACTCCACACAATAGAATGAACTCTTAATCTTGAAATTTCAGTATCTAAATCCCTCTTCATCACCAAAAGACCCTAGGCATGTATTACACACCACTCATGTTCTACAAGCAGAATCATTTGCTCTTCCTCTGTGTGGCCTCTTCCAGGACTGAATGGTGGGGGTCAATAATACACTTTCTATCTAAATTTACTAGGAGAGCAAGCACAACAATAGGCCACTGAGTCTATGGGGTAATTTTGTTTTCTTTGCAGTAGTTTAGGAAATAAGGCTCATCGATCACTTAATTTCAGTGTCTTAATAGTAAAACCCCTAATGTGTTTTTGGCTAAGGCAGTCATATTTTATGACAAAGATTGGAAAAGTTTTAAACTTATAGAAAAATAATGCTTTTTCTCATTTGGTCTTTCCATCTACACTTGTATTCTCTGAGGCCATTTGCTAGAAGGAGGAATTTCCTTAAGATTCATCAAATTCATTAAGATTCCTAGTTGAAAACCTTTTTTGGATAAAATTGGGTGTGGAGATCAAATTATCATAGTTTCTACTGAGTGAGAGACTTGAGTATCTTCAACAGCTTGTTAATGAACTGTTGACCACCAGGTTTTTTTTTTTAATGCAGAAGATTATTAATATTTATTTATTTATTTATAAATTTTTCATCTTTATTGGTACATTACATATATGCATCATGATTGCACTCCATAATGGGGATTTGTACCAGTATAAAACACAACTTAATTCTCATTTTTTCCCATAGCCCTACCTACCTTACTGCTCCCCCATATCCATAAAATTTCTTTCCTTACTTTTTTGTTACAATCTCATCATTTTTCTCCCTTTACCCTATTTTACATTGTGCATTTTCTATTTCACAATATATAACATACAATTCTAGAACTCATTTACATCTTTATTTTCTCATACCAGAGAAAAGTGTGATATGTACCTATCTGCGCCCTATTTATTTCACTTATGAGGATATCCTCAAGGTATGTCCATTTAAG
>PVIR01034955.1:0-17234 GCA_004026965.1 Petromus typicus | reverse complement strand
GACAGATGGTCCTGGGGCTTGAGCCGGCAACAGTGGGGAGGTTTCTGGGGAGCTGGGGAGGTGGGGTGCAGTGGGGCTTATGGCGGGGTTCACTTTGCTCCTGGCGTGTAGCAGGGCAAGTGTTGGCTCGTGTTTGCCTGCAGCAGCCTATCTGTAGGTGCTGTTATTGCCTTCATTTTACAGAGAGGAAACGAAGGCAGGGAGAGACTGACTCTTTGCCTCAGGTCACACAGGGAGGAAGAGCCAAAGCTGGAATTCAGACCAAGTCCTCAGGTGGAGCGGGGGGGGGGGGGGGGGGGGGGGGGCCCGCGGCCCCTGCACTGTCCCTGCTGCAGAGACCTTGACCTGACTGCCTTTCTGCACCCCATGGCAGGCCTGGGAGCCTCCTCCTACTGCAGGAGCTGAGGGCCGAGGATGTACCCATCCCTGTCTGCCTGTTGCTCCAGCAGGGTTTTAGAGGCCGTCGGTAGAAAGGGAGCGGCCTTCCAGGCCTCCTGGCAGTGCCAGACACAGCTCCAGGTGGGCCCCGGCTTTAAATCGCCATCAAGTGGCTACATTTTTGAAGGTCTGATTGTACTATTTTTGTTGCTGTGTGCTGCTTGGGACTTACATATGTGGATGTCACAGCTTCTTGTCCTGAAGGGACCTGCCTGTTGGGATTACTGGATATTCAGCTCCAGGTGCACGAGTGTGTGTTGGAAGAGCCGTATGTAGACACTTGAGCATGACTCAGCGTATGCGTGCCCCTCCTAGAGTGTGCAGGTAGGGCTGCGGGCACTCAGGGCCGTGGCTTTCGTCGGGTGTCTCTGTGACGTGGCTGGTTGTGCGTGTGTGCATGACTGGGGGAGACAGAGTGTGAAGTCAGTTTGACGAAGCCTCATGGCTGACAGCGGGGATTCCTGCTTCTGCCCAAGCACTGCTGTCCCATGCCTGCTCCATCCCTTCCGTGCCTTGTGGGTTTTGCTTCGTTTTTGGTTTTTGTGTGCTGGTGTAGGACTCCTGCGTGCTAGGCAGGTGCTCTCCTCCAAGCCCCACCCTTGGCCGTGTCATCACTGGGTGGCTCTGAGGTTCTCCTCAGCCCCACGTCTGTCCCTGCTGAGCGTGTGGAGGGTGCACCTTGTTTACTGGTGCAGGGCACCATGTGGGGTGCCATGTGAGTTCACAAGGCTCTCCTGGGGCTCCCTGGGGAGGAGCTCTCTGGAGATGGTCTTCCAGGAACCCTGGGGCCAGCTGCCCCTAAGCAATGAGAAAAATCACACAAACAGTTTGAGAAAAGCACCAGTGTCAGGCCTGCTTAGCCGGTGTTCCCTTAAACTCGCCTCTGAGCTTGTGCCAGCTCTCCCAGGTTTCTTGCAAAATTACCTCCAGAGGCCACATGTGGCCATCATGGAGACAAACGGCTCCGGTCTCTCTTAAAGAAGCCGGTCCCCAGCCGCCTGGTGGCTGGCTGGCAGCCTCGCAGACCCTCCTCCAGTCCTCAGAGCCGGCCCTCTGCGCCGTCCTTCTCTCCGTCCTCTCCCACGTGACAGATCAGCACCGTACCCTGAGAGCTTTCCCTGGAGAGGTCTGCTTCCCTTCCCTGTGTCTTCCTTCTACCATCTTCCAAGAACGCCCCTGCATTCCTGACTCCATCTCTGTCTTCCCCCGAGAAGACACGGCTGATCAGCCTTCTTCTCTACGCAGATATCTGGTCCTGCGCCCCTTTGTAGCAGAGCACAGGCCTCAGATGGCATTTCTAACAAGTTCCCAGGTGGCACTGAGTAGCAGCCTCACCTTAGGCAAAGTTGGAACGATGTCTTTTGAGGAATCACTGGCATGTCCTTGGGGGGAACATATGAGAGGCCCCCTCAGTGCAGGGGTGGTCCCGCCCAGCCACAGAAGGAGTGAGAACCAATGAGAGAAAGAGAAACTATAAGAAAAGGCAAAGGGGGAGGGGAGGACAAGGAGGAAGGATCTTAAACACCGGGTTAATAATCCACACAAAAGTATTTATTCATGGGCCGGGGAGTTAGCTCAGTGGTTCCGGCACCTGTCTTGCAAGCGCAAGGACCCGGGTTCGATTCCCCGGTAACCACATAACAATACTGGGTGTGGAGACTCACGCCCAGCAGCAACCAGTACCACATACCACAGTGCCGGGCATGGTGGCTCACGCCTGTAATCCCAGCACTTGGGAGGCAGAGGCAGGAGGATTGTGATGTGAGTTTGAGGCTGAGCTCAGGGCCAGCCTGAACCACAAAGCGAGACCCTGTCTCAAAAAACTTAAAAAAAAAAAAAGTATTTATTCATTCCACAGAGCAGGACCCCGAGCAGGGGTCTGGTAACAAACACATCAATGACCAGGACAGATACACTTCCTAACCTTGGTGCTAGGGAAGGTCAACACATGGGTCATCTAGTTTCACTCTCATTTTAATGACAAGGTTGAGCATATGGCCTCCTGGAGTGAGGCGGGGAGTCTGGCTCCATCCTTAAGGCAGAGGAGCTTTCCTGAAGTTGTGATGGAGGAGACCAGCTCTCAGGGGGAAGGGAGAGTTCGGCCAGGGCAAAGGAGGCAGGGACACAGCTGCGTGGGGTGCGGGGATGGTGACTGACACACGCCGAGGGAGAGCTTGTGAGCCGCGGTGGAATCCAGGTCGGCAGGGGCTGGTGAGACCCACCCACAGTCGCCAGTGAGCCAGCTGTCTGCTGAAGGGACTCACCGGCTGCCTTCCCTCTGAGCTCCCGCCATTCCCCCCACTTCCGCCAGAATACGTCTTTATCTTCGTCGTGTGCATCTAGCTACACAGTCCATCTACAATGGCGCCTGCTGCACCTCTGAGCCGTCAAGCCCCGTTCGTCTTCTGTTCTCCTTACCTACGTATCATCCACCTGTTTTAACACCAAGGGGGTTGGGGAGGTAGATTACAGATACAGAGAAAGGCCGAGGCAGAGAAAACTGAGATCGGGGTCATTGTTTACTCACCCCTCATTTTTCACACAACACTGAACATGTTGCCAGGTACACATGACTCTCTCTCTCTCTCTACCTCTCTCTCTCTCTCTCTCTCTTCCCCTCCCCCCGTGTGCCTGTCTGTCTGCCTCTGTCTCTTTTTCTCTTTGTCTGCCTCTCCCCTCCTTGGACTTGAACCCAGGGCCTTTGAACCGATCTTCAGCCCTCACTAAGTTTTCCAAGTGGCACTGAAGCTTGTGACCTCCCGCTTCAGCCTTCCGTGCTGCTGGGCTCGCAGGCGTGGTGGTCACCACACCAGGCACACATTATGTTCTCGATAAAGCTGTGCAGAATGCAACTGAGCTAAGAGAAAGGCACTCGGCTGCTGGAGCATGGACGAAGGAGGCAGTGAGGGACAGGAGGTTATTTCTGCGTCACGATCAGTACTACAGTGACAGTGCTCCCAGTCAGAAAACTTCACGCTCCTTTGGATCACCCAAATGGAGCAAATGGTCCCTCTGCTCAGGTTAAATATCACTCTGATGAACCCAAATGCCGGGTCCCTCTGTTCAGGTTGAATATCACTCTGATGAACCCAAATGCCGGGTCCCTCTGTTCAGGTTAAATATCACTCTGATGAACCCAAATGCTGGGTCCCTCTGCTCAGGTTAAATATCACTCTGCAGTCTGTGCCTGCGCGGCCACAGCAACCTGGCAGATAAAAGCAACAGAGTATTTCAGAGTGTGTAACTTAATCCCTGCTGCTCGAGACCAAAAGTTATTGTAGCTGCTTATCATAGAAGAGTGAACAGAGATGGCTGCATATTCATCCGGGGCCGAGCAAACCTCCTGCCACTGGATAAAATCTACCAGGATGGCAGGAGGTGAAGTGAAGGTTAGTTCTAACGGTGCCACAGCCTCGCGTGGCCCTGCACGGTGCGAGCGCGGCACGTGGTCCCGTCTGCCCCGCCGGCGAAAGGGCACAACCGGCAGGGGGGCCTCCAGGGTCAGGAGCTTCTGAGCCTGCATGTGAGGGGACAAGCGGCTGCTGTTGCAGGGAGCTGCTCTCCAGGCGTCACCGGCCAGCTCCGGGGGGATCCGGTGGGGAAACCGAGTGAGGTTTTGCTTTAGAAGAGAAATGCGCTCTGCGCTGTCTCCACCCCTTTTTCTATCACTGTAGCAAACCAGTTAGCCCCAATCACCCTGCTTTCACCTAGGCGCCTTTCACCTCTGAATCTCTCCCCAAGGCCAGCCGTGGCACCACAGCCCTGTAATCCCAGAACTCTGGGAGGCTGAGGCAGGAGGATGAAAAGTTAGAACCCAGCTTGGGAAACTGGGAAACTTCATGAGACCCTGTCTCAGAACAGTAAAAAAAAAAAAAAAGGGTGGGGATATAGCTCAGTGCAAAGGCTCCCCCTGGGCGCAGTGCTCAGGGTTAGGGTTAGGGCTTGAGTTGCAGTTATGTTTAGTGTTATGTTAGAGGGTTAGGGTTTAGGATTAGGACTATGTGTGTGAGTGAGTGTGGTAGCTGGACAAGGAGATGCTTGTCTCCTCCAGCTGGAACTCTGTTGCCCAGATTGGAGATGACTTGTTTCCTCCAGCTCTGTGCACACGGCATCTTCCTGCGGAAGCCTGGAGGGGGCCTGAGTTGGCAGCGCAGATGCACCAGCCCCAAGCTGGACTAGGAAGAGCCAAACACTGCTTAGGCAGAACCAGCAAGAATGCTTTTATTTTCAAACTAGAGAAGGTTAATAAAGAGAGAAAACCTAGTAGCAGGTTTTGGTAGGCAGGGCCCTCCTGGCATTCCGAAGTGTTTGATTTTAACATGAGCTGCTGTTCAGTCGACTCGAAGTGACGCAATGACAGCTCTAGCCCTGAGGCATCTGTGAGCAGGAGGGAGGGGCTCCCGCCCTCCCCAGCCCACCCCACTGCCCACCCCACAGCCCTCCGAGATCTGCAGCTGGAAGCCCTTTAATGAGGGTAACAGGTGTCCTTCCTTCCCTTCCCACGTGCCCCCAGTCCAGCACCTTGGGAAGGGACCCCGGGCGTGACCTTCCTGTCCTTTGTGCTGGATGTGCCAAGGTACAGCGACTCAGAACACCAGGAAAAACAGCTGTGCAGGGAGAGGTGCCATTAACCCACTGCACAGGGAGATGGGGGGGGGGGGATGCAAGAGGGGGCAGGGAGGGGAGATTATGCACTGACCCAGTCAGGATTTCCTGTTTCTGAGGATTAAGAGAAGCCAGCCATTCACAAATCAAGGCTCACATCTGGAGCTTGGCTATTTCTCTCCCTCTCTTCCTAGATCTAATCCAGGAATAAATTCATTATTGGGTCCAGTGCGTTTCCAGAGACCAAACAGAATGAAGTGACCTAAATACATGGTGGCGTGGCTGGCAGGTTCGTGGGCAGCCCGCGCTGCCTTTCCCTCTCCTCCCCCTCCCTCCAGGCCCCCCTGTCTCCCCGACAAGCTGGCGAGCAGGAGCTAGGTGGCCACTGTTTCTCCCTGTCCCTTCTCACACCCCTCACTATAATGTGTGAATTTTGTAACTATGACATTACAAACCAATAGCTTCCCTGGTGCTTAGGTGAGAGACGTCCGAAGTGGTTGTTGTCCTCGCAGTTACAACCAGAATCCTTAATTCCCAGCTTTTTGTACAGGTGGGTTTCCTAGCTTACTTAGGCCCACACCATACACTTATGGATTTAGGTTATATATAAAGATACTTGAAGAAAAGTACCTTAGCAAAAAGTACGAAGACTCAAAATGCCAGGGAAAAACAACTACGAAGCAAGTACAAAGCAAAACTAAGGCAGTCTTGTTATTATTTAAGGGACATTTCTTTTCAATCTGAAAAAATATATTAAATTACTATACAATTGACTCATGGCAGGCAGAGATCTAAATAAATATGATGAAAAGTGAAACGTCTCAGCACCCAAACTTCTTTGATCACATACTATGGCTTATATCTTGATATCCCTGAATGCCACCCCTATATGATGCACTCATATGTGCATTTTTTTGACCTGGCTGTATCGAGAGTGTGTGACACTGGCATTAAGAGTGAGTGGCACTGATTTAGCTCACTGATTAGAACTAGCATCATTCCAGGTGTGGATAAAGGGTAGGACCACCCAGGTGTGGTGGCGCATCCAAGCTGCAAGCTTGGATGGAATACAAAGGGAAAGGGGTATGGCAGGCTCACTGCTGCTTCTACTGCTGCTGCTGGCTGCCTCTGCCTGCGCTGCCATGGACTGTTCCTCCTCTGTGATGCCCCTCTGCCATGCCACCCTTCCTTGGAGCCAGCCAACCATGGACTGAAACCTCTACAGACTGTGAGCTGAAATAAACCTTTCTTTCTGAAAAGCAGCTAACATATACTGAGCAGTCGTGAGGACTAAAAACTTCACAAGCTAAAAGTAAACACAGAAGCGAATGTTGTATCTTTTCCCCAAAAGTTTAAAGTAGGAAGATATGCTGATCAAATCAAAAGGACCTTTTATGAGCCCTAAGTGAGAGACCCTGACAGTTCACAACCTTAGTTACCATACAGGTGTTCTTCCTGAAAGACGCCAAGGAACAAGATTACCTAGAAAATATGTTTCCAGGTTATCTACATTTTCCAACTCTGACCTTCCCCACATCCTTATTCCCTATACAAACCCCACTGTCTCACCCTGACAACGCAATTCCTCTCGTGGGAACTTGTTGGCTGTGCATCCTGACAGTCACTGAGCTACATAGGCTCTTCTCGTTCCAACATCCCTTGTGTCTTGGTAAACTCTTTTACCACCTGTGTCCCTAAGCTCTCCATCCACCATCTGACACAGCAGTATTTTTAACCTTTGTGTTTATTTTTCTCAATGTCACTATCAAAATCAATCTTTTTAAATTGGATTTGGTTAAAAAAAAAAGAAAGGTCGTTTTGGTCATGCAAGAGGATTACCATGATGTTCGTGTAGCTGATCCTAAAGGTGGAGGCTGAGACTGGATACTTTTCAAGGTTTGCTATTCATAGTTTGTACTCCGGGCCAGCAGTTTCAAGATTGCAGAGAAGCTCACAAGGAAACAATTCTCCACTTACTTCCCCAAACATGCTGACCTAGAGTATCTGCAGACAGGCTCGGGAATCTGTTTGTAACAAGCTCTCAGCATACCCCTCCTGCCTACCCGTGTTGGAGAGCATGGCTGTACAGGGCCTGTCACACATGGGCGCTTGTCCTTGTGCTGGACACTGTGATACACATGGTCTCTGAAGGCTGAAAAGTAAGTTCTCCTAGATATGGGTCTGAGGTCGGGGTTGAGACAGGCCTGGGCAGAGTCCCAAGCACATACATCTTACTCATTATGACCTTCAGCACCACTAGGTGCAACACTAGTCATACCTAACTTTCTAACTCCTCTAATAGTACATGTTTGGTAAATCCTAAGCACTCATAATATATTAGATGCTTTGCTAATGTTAGTCAGTGTCGTTGGGGGTTGACAAATGCATGTATCAACACTAAATTATGTGCATGAGTTGTCTGAAGTGACCAATGGGGGAAATGTCTTTAGAGAAAAAGCCCAGGTCCAGGTCCCAACCGACTAGGCTCAGCCCTTCCTCCCAAAACACTAATCAAGGTGAGCATTAGTCGCAACAGCCAGTTTGCGAAGCAAGCTAAAGAAATCTGGGTTCAAGGGACTGACGAAACCACCTCGTCTTTGGGGGAGAATGGAGGAAAGGGTTGGGGCTCTGCCTAGCTACCAGCATAGGCAATTCCTGGCAAGTCCTGGGTCTGGCTGGTTCTGAGAACTCCTGGGAGAATCACCGTAGCCATCTAGTTCCCACAGTGGGGACATCGAGAGGTGACCGTCCCTGCCTGGAGGGAAAACCTCAAGTCTGCCATGTGTCACTGTCCTGCCGTGTGGGGACGCCTATGGGGCGTCCACAAGACTCTCTTTTTCCTAAAACCCAAAGTGGCTGCAGGCTTAGAACAAGGACTCTAGACTTCTAGGCTTCACTGAAGGAGTCTTGACTGGATCTTGGAACCGTCAGGGCTTGAATTTCTTACAAATCCTGAGTATAACTTCAGGGGACGGGACAGGCCAGGAGCATCCAGGGCTTGGGACACAGACTCTTCTCAGCTGATTAACCTGCTTATGTGCAGAGCTGAGCAGAACTTAAAGCAGTAAATGAGTAGACACGAAAGGAAGGTAAAGATGCCAAGGGCCCACCTGCTCTTAGCTGCCTGCTGGGCATCTCTCTGTCTGGCTCCGTCCCACTCAGGAGAGCAGCCTACATGGCCGGGGCGTCAGCCCACTGGAAGCTGGCCCTCTCCTCAGTCCCTGCCTCCTCTTATGCTGCAGGCAGCAGTGTGATTTCTCACACAGCAATCATTTCTTTCTCTGGCAAAGACAGTAATCTTGGGAAGAGGAGGGCAATTATCATAGCAGAATTACCAACCTTGCAGGGTGACATTATCGACTGCTGGAAATTACATGGTATTCATTTGCTGCTATTTTAATGTCTGTCGTCTTCTACTTCCCCCCTTCCCCGGCCCAGTGCTGAATCCCCCACTCTCCCACCTCTTTCTTTCTTTTTATTAATCTTGGGAAATAACTTCATTATTTTTAGCAAGGATGCTGCTAGTGGGGACTTGATATTGAGGATCATAATAAGGACTTCCACCCTTTCCCCAGGGGCTCAGCCACCACCCCTGGCTTTCCCCGTGGAGCTCCGGAGCATCTGTGGCTTCCAGCAAGAAATGCCCGCTGTGCTCCCCATGGCTGGCTCCCAAGCCTGGGCGCTCTTCCTTCCTGACATTCTACTAGACTGAAGGATATGGAGAGCCAGTTACCAAATGGGGTGAGGTCGCTAAGGTGGGGCCCAGGAACAGTAGAGACGTGTGTGTGTGTGTGTGTGTGTGTGTGTGTGTGTGTGTGTGTGTGTCCATGCGCATGCGCGTACGTGTGTGTGTCAATGCGCGCACGTGCATGTGTGTGTGTGTGTGTGTCTGCGTGTGCACACACGCATGTGTGAAAGAGAGACTTGAGCTGCGGATGAGGGAGAGGGGGCTGCCAACACCACTGAGGCCACGCACTGAGTGTGACACTGGAAGGAGAAGCCTGGGTTCTCAGTCTGGTTTCTGCTACTGACCGGACTTAGGCGAGTCATTCCGCGTGTCCAGATCTTCTGATTTTGTAACGTTTCAAATGGGAGCTATAGCACTGAACCCATAGGTTACAGTGGGTTCAGGTAAAATCCAAGCTGTATTTGAACTGGGCCTATGACTGCAAAATTGCAAAACATGTATTTGATCTTCAGCCTCATTTCTTGATCTACAATGCTGAAAATGCTTGGGGTCTCCAAAGTGATGAGTCTTGCTGCATGCTAATGACTCTCCACCCCGCAGGCCCTGCGGTGTGTAGCTTCTGGGTGGAGGCTGCTCCCTGGAAAAACAGAAGCAGGATTGGAGGGCTGAGGCCTTTCCGCTCAGCTTCCAACTATGGTAGAGGCAAGAAGCTGATCACGGAGCAATGATTCCCTGTGTACTTCTCAATGGCCAAATGCGCAGGGTGTAAGGAGGGCTGTTGGACTTCTGTGTCCTTTCTGTGGTCCTGGCCCTGTACATCTGTCTCTGTAATATCCTGGACAGTACAGAGTAAACTTAAGCATTTCTTGGAAATGAATGGAGCCTGCAGGCCGGCTGGGGGGTCCGCAGTTGTGGGTCAGAAGCCAAGGGTAAACAACCCAGCATGTGACCAGGGTCCGAGGGGCTGGAGGGACAGGCACGGCAACTGAGCCCTCCACTAGGCACCCACTGAACCCGCTGCCGAAGCCCAGCAGGTCGGGGTGAGGGGAACCCTAGGGCAGGTGGGATCGCACGCAGTAAGACGAACTGAAGACTGGGTTTATATTTTTCCTGTATCTTTAATAGTTAACATTTCTTGAATTCCTAATATGTGCCCAACCTTGAACCCTGCCTTTTACATGCACAGCCTCCAACACAGCCCTGGGGTGTCGATGTAATTATCAGTCCCTGTTTGTAGCCGTGGACACCGGAAGGCGATCCAGTTAAGGCTCCAATGGCCGTAGTAAGAGGTAGAGCCCTGCCCACTGCTGCTTACCATCACTGCCATCACTAAGCCCCTCTCAGCCGAGCCACGTTCCTCTCCCTAGCTTTCTCTGTCTTCTCCTACCCTGCCCTTGTCCCCAGGGAGAAGGTATGAGTGACTGATAGGCCAGAAGAGCTCCCAGCCTCCTCTTGTTATCCTGGAACAGTCCCCAGCACGGGGAGTTTCAGCACCTGGTCAAAACCCAGAGGCAAAGATTTACACCTGAGACTCACCTCTTCCCCACCGACACAGCGCCACCTGCTGGCCCCTTTCTTCTGCGCAGCCGCGCCTGCGCACCGGCTCATAGGACGGGGGCTGTGGGTGGAAGGAGGGTTGGGAGAGGAGCTTCAGAGACCTGGCTCAGCTGGACCGAGTCAGCTCTCAGCCTGTGCTGAGTGTCTCTGAAGATTCCGGCCCAGACAGGTTACCTGCCTTCCGGGAAGCTCCTAGCCAAGGATCGCATCACCCTCTCTGCCTGAGCAGGAAGCAAGAGGCGGACTAGAACGGGAAGCCCACGCACGTGAACGAAGGCACCATTGCGGATGTCTCTAGGTTCGGGGCCCAGCTCTGCAGAACTTCCTGGCTGTGCGACTTTGGGGAAGAAAGTGGCTCGATTTTCCTGTGCTTCCATTCCCTTACCTGTGGAATAGGAGGGATACCAATGGTGCTGTCGGTAAGGTTAACTGAGTTGGTATCTGTAGACGGCTTTGACCAGCGTCTGGCCCCCCATGGCACGGGGTACAGGCTTGTTAACCTATGCGATTTTAAGGCTGAGGCACAGTCCACCACAGGAAGAGAGCTCAACACATTCCTCTTGAGAAGGACTTCACCGAGAGCCAACCAAAGCCTCGGGAACTTCCTGTGGACTCGGGTGGCACGGGGGCAGAGCTGCGGGGCAGTGCGGAAGTCTCACGGGCTCTGGAATTCGACCGACCTGGGCTGAGTGCCACCGTACCGTGTGCTCTCTCCAGCCCATGACCGCAGGACCGCTGCTCTCTCCTCACACCTGCTTCCTGGCCACGAGGGAGAAGTTTGGCTTCTCCACATCCACCCTGTTCCTCGGCACAGGCCCCAGGACAGCAGGTCACAGGTCATGGATCAGAACCTTTAAAATCTGAGCCAAAGGAAACCTTTCTCTTTCTAAGGTGACTATCAAAAGCATCATGCTACACTGACAGAAAGCTGACTGACTCGGGAGTTCTTTGCTTTCTGTACAAGTTGCTGGGAAGAGTGCTTTGTCTTGTAGACCCTGCTGATTTCTTGTCAGAGTTTCACATGCATCATTGAATATTTTCTTCTGTGACATCCCTGAGGTGTTTACTCTATGAAGCTTTTCCTACAATCCAGAATGCATCCTTGGTCCTCTGATGTGGGTAACTTTAAACATCCCTCTTCTCACTGGCCTTGGAGAAGAGGCCTCGGGCCTACCCTGGGACGGTGCTCATCTCCAGCGTCCCGAGAGCTCACCTTGCACCCCGGAGTGGGGTCAGTAGGGCAGAGAGGGTGGCAACGCTGTGCCCGAATCTCTGTTCAGAGTCCTCTCTCGCTCCCACATCCGTGGAGACGAGACTGCCATCTCCCTGGCCTTCCAAAGGGCGGCGCGTGTGGCTGAAAGTGTGACGTGGGAAGCCTTTGGGTCTGTGTGCCTCGAGTAGGGAATCAGGCTCGGGGAAAGAAAGGTCAGCAGGGTCAACCACGCCATTATGTCCGCAACAAAGACCATCAAGAGAGAAACCGGTACCATCACAGTTCCCACAAAATAGCCCACGTGTCTCATATGCATCACATTATAATGTTAAATATAACACGAAAAACTGCACTTTATGATAAAACAAAATACACATTGTAAATACTAGAAAAATACAAAGAAATGTTAAAATCTGCAATTCCATCATCCAGAGACAATCATTATTAACTTTTTGTTTACAGTTTTATTTATAATTATTTTTAAATTTGAATTTTCTTACATTTTTAAAATATTGCATTGTTAAATTTGTAAGTTTTTTTTTTTCATTGTTAGGTACTGAACGCAGGACCTTGTGCATGCTGGACAAGCGTCTGGCTATAGCCTCAACCTTTAAAATCCTATTTGGAGACAGATTTTTGCTAGGCCACTTGGCTGGCCTTGCATCTGTGACCCTCCTGCCTCAGTCCCCTGGGTAGCTAAGCTCTAGCTCTGCTCCGCTCACTAGGTATTGGACATTTTTAAAGTGAGATTCTTAATGGCTGTTTGTCATTATGCACCTGCCTGTCAGAGTTTATCCGTTAGAGCTGGATATACCTTTTATCGCAAGTTCTCAAGGCCACTAGGAGATGACTAGAGCTGCCCCTTGACAGTCCCAGCCAAGAAGAGGGTGGACCCTGCACCCAGGGGTTCCAAGCCTGCAGCGCCACCTCCCACTGCACTCAGCTGGCCCTTGTCCTGGCCACTAAGCAAATGAACAGACCTTACTCGTAAGTGCTCACACACAGAAAACTGCCTTCCGAAAAACTGTCTTAAAATAGGCGCCCCCTGAGAAGGACTCTACCTGTGCACGGGAAGGTGTGTGGGCTGTGCTACCACCCTGCGTCACACACAAGGAGTCTTCCGCGAGGGCTCTGCCCACAGGATGGAGCCCTCCTGGCCTTGAGATGGTTCAGGCAGGTCCCTAAAGGGTACACAGTCCCCAAATAGCACCGTACACCCTTCAACAGTTCTTTCCTTCCCTGACTGTCGAAGCCTTAAAAAATGAAATTCAACGAAGGATTGAAAGGAACCAAAGGGATCCATTGTGCAGAGGGATAAAAATACTGGAGGCACAGAGCCAGCACCCAGGGCCTCCCCCAGGGCTGGGCTCCAAGGCCCAGCAGGTGTTTGCCTCTGCTGCTCTGTGACGGAGCCCTCTGCTCCCATTTGGAGAGGGTGGGCGTGCCCACTTTGTCCTATCTCTCCCGGTCCCGCCCCTCTCCAGAGGCTGTCAGCGGAGTGTGCCTTCAGGAGCTCTCCGTGGACTTCCGAGTCTCCCACTGGGACAGAGAACTATTGATCTCTGTGGCTTTCATTGGCCAAGGGGGTGCTTTCAGAAACTTTTCAGAAGAGACAAGTGAGCAACGCACACAGAAAGACAGGTGAAAATGTGAGTGTGTTTGTAAACAAGTGCAGCATTTGAACATGTGCACATGGCCCTTTTCTTTGCCCCATTTTCTCTCTCTCTCTCTCTCTCTCTCTCACACACACACAGAGTGGTGCAGATCTGTAAACACCCAGGCACAGTTGGACATGATAGTCCACCCTAGAAAGCTGAGACAGGAGGATCCAAATTGAAGTGCAGCCTGAGTAACTTAAAGAGTCAGCAAGACCCTTTTTCAAAATAAAGCATAAAAAGGGCTGGGGGTGTAGTTTAGTGTGGAGACCCTGGGCTCAATCCCCAGTACTGCAAATCAACCAAACAGGACAAGACGAAAAGCCCACAGGGAGCTACTGGGAACCTAAGATCCCCAGAGACAGCAGCCACAGCAAAAACCAAACTAACCTGTGCTCTGTCAGGCGCCTCAGTCCCACCCCCCACTAGGAGGCAAGACGGCAGTTCAGCGGCCTTCGCGCTGCCAGGCCTGCGCGTCACCGAGGCCACGACCGAAGTGAAAGTCCAAAGGCTTGTCTGCCAAGACGCTGTCATGTGTAGGGAACTGAGGACATGACAGCTGCTCCATGAGGGCTTGTATCTGGTAGAACAGAGAAGGGAGATGGAGAAGTACTCGTCCACACGCAAAGCCCCAAGCAGGTATGAGTGTGAGAGGTGGATCCTTCTCCTCTGAGCTCTGGAAAGTTCTACTTGCTTTATTGGGTCAAATGTGGCCCTTCGGGGGTCTGCTGTGCACTGGAGGGCTGGAAGCCAGGCCGTCCTCTGCCCGCGTCTCCATGGTGACAGCCCTGCTGGTCTCAGGCTCTGTTCTGCCACGCCAATTACTTCTCCTGTGTGTCCCTAGGTGCATCTTGTGGGAAAGCTGAGGAGGAGGAGGAAGGGCCTGAGGGCGGACGGGAGAAGGCCGTGCAGCAACCATCAGGGAGAAGCACTGGTGGGGAGGCGTAGGAGTAGTGGGCGGTGACGGCCACAGATGGACCCTGGGCAAAGCAAGCTCCGGTGGGGAGGGAGAGCACTCGGAGCAGGGCTGAGGAGAGGCCGGCGATGCTGTGGATGGTTAGAGAGACAAGCACTGAGGATGGCAGAGACAAGCATTCCACGGTGTGCCCAGGTCCTTATTTGTCCCAGCCAATGAACTGCTCAGGACGCTTGGTGGATGGGAGATTACCATTTATTTTAGGCAGAAATAAGAAAAGAGAGATGCAGAAAGAAGTGTTCAGGAGAAGAGGGGGCTTTGGAGGGAAAAGCAAAGGTCCATCCTGCGTGCAGAACAGACCCCGCAGTCAACGGCTGCCTTGTCCCGACTCTCAGTTGCGATCTGGGAGGTCCCACGTGGTCTTCCGCTAGACGGCTGAGATCAAGTGCCAGGTATGTTGTGTTCTAGCCTCCTGCTACATTTTCCCCTGGGAAACAGATCAGTATCATTCTGTATGGGGCACTGAAAGAAAGGAGTTCTCTGTATTCATATAGATCTTCCAGCAGGAGTTAGAATATAAAGCTTGGGAAATGAGTTAGCATCTACATACAGATAATGTTGAGCTGCAAATTTCAGGAAGAGAGTTTGGTGGTCCTGAAGACCGATATTGGGTAAGCTACCAGGGTCTGTCTAAACTGTGATAGATTAGATGTCTTCAGTGACTTTACTTGTCTGTTCTTAAAGTAGTACTGGGGTCTTGCTCTAAAAGAGGAGACCCAGACCTTCCACAGCCCTCCTCCTTCAGACGGCGGAGCCAGCCTTGTGTGGGGTACTATGGTGCAGGGAGAGAGCCAGGTCTGGACTCTCCTTCGGAGAGAGCAGTGTCCTGGTGTTCTTAGTCCTTGGCCTCTGAACCCTCCCTATGTGGCCTGTCAACTCCTTAGGGGGAAGGTGGAGCTCTCGGGGGCTCCCTGAACCACTGGAGAGACAGTGGATCAGGGCAGAGCCCTGCATGGGTTCAACTGGCTGCCTGGGAAGATGTATCCCTTTAAGGTACTAAAGGTGGAAATCTAATGTAATTACATAAATTTTGAAACAAGGAGATCCAACCGAGTCCCAAATGCTTCCTGAAAGAAGAGGATTTAGCTTCTCTCTGGAAGGGTACATAGATCATATCCAATGTCCATTTACAAAGACTTACAAAAATAAAATAGTAACTTTTCAAGTCAAAACAAATCAACAAATACAGAACAAATTACGTTCAAGAGAATAAATTACAATGAACAGGAGAGGAAAATGGACTGTGGCCACTGATACAAATTGATGAAGCAGAGCTGAATGATGAGGTGTTTTCAAAGCAAGACTCTTCCTGCCCGGAAAGTCCTCAGTAAGTCACAACTGAGGATCACCTAGACATTCTCCAGAACACAAGATGAAGGTCTTTCAAGGTCCTCACTCCGAAACGACTTCACTCTCTTCTCCTTAGGGAAGAACAGAACAACAGCTAACCCACTGCTTTCTTTCTTGGAACAAGACTTTCGCAGATGCATCCATAGTAGATTTTAATTACTTTGCCGAAGAAAGAACAAGAATGCCTGAAATAGGAGCGTTTTACAATTTTCTCATTCAGTTTGAAAATCCTACACTACAATACTTGCAATTTCTTAAGACTAGCTCTACCACAGATTACAAGGGTCATCTTAACATGTACAAATAAAAACACACTGAAAGTAGCTTTAAATGTATTTTTCACAAGTAACCTGGTATGTATTCCATCATGTTCTCCTACATTGCAGAAGTAAAGCCTGTGCATTGCTCGCACGGCGACCAGGAAACCTCATTCATGTACCACACAGGCAGGAGTTTCACGTTACAGAGGCTTCTGGCCATCTTACAGCTCATTTACAATAAGACGACAGTGAATGTTTATATGTGAAATAGTCATAGGGTAGGTAAAAAAATTAAACTCAAAGGCTTGAAAATACCTGAAAGAAACACCTGTTTTTGTATCTCCAGACTTTCCAGTAAAATCCTTTCTCGGTTTCAGGCTTGTCAACACTGCCTAGATTTTCTCAGTCGAACAGTGTAAGCAGTCAGCAGTTAACTAAGGTAGACCAGATGTTTCTCATTCAAGGTCTCACAGAACCTACAGAAAGTGAAGAAACTGTCTGAGTTGAAAGGGTTCAGCTTTTAAACAAATGAATTATTTGAAAGACAAGCATTCCGCTGGAGGGAGAGTTGCACCTTGAAACAGGCTGTGCTCCTTTTAAACAGGCAGGAGCAACTTTTTAGTTGGCGCTGGGCGCTGGGAACTGTTCCTCAGGCGGTATCTGAGGCGGCTCAGGTGCTCTGGGGACCAGGGTCTGGGGGAAGCCGAGTGCTGACAGAACTCCTACCCTTTCTTCAAGGGCCTTCAGTCCCCAGGGCGCCCTGGCTCTCGGTCTCCACCCCACCCACGGGTGCCTGTACTCACAGAGGTGTTCAGTGGCCAGGACTCTGCACCGCTGAGACCGGAGCTGAGCGGCGGCCATGCCGGCTCTGCACTCCCCGGCCCCCCAGCTCCCCACCGGTGGCCGCTGGCAAGACCCAGGGGCTCCTGGCTTCCACTGGTGTTTACCACCTTCCAGTTCCCGGCCTCTCCCTGCCCATCTTGAGAGGGGAGGGAAAAGAGGGGCTGGACAGAGGATTGGGGCCCTCCTAGGGGAGAAAGAGGGGGAGAGAGAGAAGGGGAAAGGGGGGGAGGCCAGTCCTTGAGTCAGTCCTAGGCTTGAGTCCCTAGGCTTCAGAGGCAGAGGGACACATCCCTGCTGGCCCTCTGTCGCCTCCCCCTGTTAGCTCTTGGGCAGCCTTGCCACTGTTACGGGTGGGTAAGGACCAGCAGTGTCTCCTGGGACCTTATTTGTCCCACTCAATGAATGGCTCAGGACAATCAGTGGATGTGAAAAATTACCGTTTATTTTAAGGCAAAAAGAAGACAAAGAAAAGAGAGAAGCACCAAAGAAGCGCTCAGGAGGAAAGGAGGCCTCGAAGGAAAAAGAGGACAGATCCTTAGAAGTCAGGCGCTGCCTCCTCCCACGCGTGGGAGCGGGTCCGGAGGCCCCACCTAGTCTCATGCTGTAAGACTGATCAGATTCGTGGGTCTGTCCCAGGACTGGTACCGGC
>PVIR01034954.1:0-16867 GCA_004026965.1 Petromus typicus | reverse complement strand
GTCGGTTTCAGCAACATGTGCAGCCCTGGAGCAGAACTTCTGGCCCTGGTGGGTGGGTGGTTCATTCTGTCCTGGGGGCGTGTCACGCTGCTTGCTCACCTGCATTTGGGAGCCACGTTTCCGACCAGTTTCTGAGCATCCCGTCTGTGCTCTGGCAGTCCCAGCGCACCTGAGCATCAGTACCTTCTCTTGACAGTCCCAGGACACAGTTCTACCTGGCTTTTATTTCATCTTTTACTCTTTCTTCTCAGGGTTTCTATTCTTGCTTTAGAGGATACAGTTTTCAGTCTTCTCACAACTTTCTAGATGATGATTTCTCAGAGATTTTCTTCTTCTGAGTCCCCTTCCTGCAACATGAAGTGCTTTTGATTTGGTATGTCCCCATGTCTCTGTTTGTCAGTGGGGGGGGACTGCCTGGTCCCAGTGTCTGCCTGGACCTGTGGCTCAGCGCGCTCCTGTCGCTCGACCTTGCCAGCTGGCTCTGGGGGACGCTTTCCCCAGGTGCGTGTTCTGGAGCAGCTCCCCGGAGAGGTGCTTTCTGCTGGCCTCGGAAGGACTTTTCCCCCCAGGGTCTGCCTGCCTGAGTCAGGGCAGAGGGAGTCTGAGGGGACTCAGTTCTCTGTGGCTCCACCTGCCCCTGGGCGTCACCAGCAGCCACCTCCTCTGCACCCTGCTTAGTCGCTCTCTGTTTTTGTAGATGGCAATGTGCGAAGGAATTCTGCTGACCAAAGAACACACACACCTGAGGATCAGTGAGTATTTCTGAATCAACAGGAAACAGCATGCACTTGACAAGTCTTCCTACCTATTGCCATGAACATGTGGGCTTCTGGTATCACTTTATTTCTGCGAACCATGAAGTGTACCCAGCCAGATTGGGCCATCTATTAAATCTTTCTAGCCGATGTCACAGCCAACTGTTTAGTGGAACTTCCCAAAGAATCGTCAGGGAGTCAATCCTCAGGGACAATGTCAGGATTTTTAAGAAGTCTTGTTTCCCCTTCTGCCCTAACTATGCGCAGGGTGGAGGGTGGCACGAGGGACTTCTAGGCACCGTTCATGCAACTGGCTGGGCCCTGGGGGAGCTCACTATCATGCTTCAGGTCTGTAGTCCAGTTTCCTTGGATCCCTGGATGGAGTATTATCACTTCCACAGTCTGTGATGAAGCTATGGTTAGTCAGGCCTTTTTGGTAAGTTCTGTTTCTGAGAAGCTGTGACGCCTAAGCTGAGGTGGGAGGCTGATGGGTCTTGCACATCAAGAAAGTGATATTTTGCTTTCAAACCTGAATATACCATCTTGAAGGAATAAGTTTGATATTCTTTAACCACCTCAGTATTTTCCTAGACCCATCAATATCTGTGTCCTGGAACGCAATAGTTAGTAGAATAAGATGGTGATGAGAATGACAGTGAAAATAATTACAACTGTCATCACAACTGACCCTCACTAAGCATTTAACTTGTGCCAGATATGGTCTCCATGGTTTATGCACATAATTTAATCCTTACACTGACTCAGAGTCAGGCCTACCCGGGTCCAACTTTAAGCATGATTAGATTAAACAAAGTCCACGAGATCAGACTGAGCAAACCCTGGAGAGGAGGGATTCAGCACACGCACCCCGTCGGAGCAGAGGAGACTGAGGCCTAACAGACCTCTTCTGTGAGCACTCAGGAGAAAGGCCGCACGCCAGGGTGATTGCACGTTGCAACGTCTAAGGGAAAGTTAAGACACCTGAGGTTAAGTTGTTTACCAGAACGTGTACTGGTGGCTATTGGGAAGCAGCTGAATCTTGTGTTCCTTGATTACTGAGCCCAGGTTTGGGGGGATAAAGGTGAGACGAGCCAGACACGGGCTCTTTGTCATTCATCTAATCTGCACCTGGGTCAGGGAGACCACGTAGCTGTTCTCGAGGCCTGGGAGCCAGGCGGGCTGGCTCCAGGTGGTGCCTCAACGTGGGGCTCTGGTGGGGCTCCGGTGCCTCCTCCCTCTGCTAAGTTCACTCCTCCTCCACACACACTCATACACACACTTCACCTGCTGGCCACATGGCCGCTCTGCGCGTGGAACCGTTCTCCCCCCTCAGAAGTCAATCGTGAAGAGATGAGGAAAAGGCCACGAGGAATTTGGTGGAATGTGTCTCTCTGGATCCTGTGCTTTAGGGTGGCCAATAGAAGCCTCCTACATGTATATCGTGCAGCAAAATTTCCAAAGAGGACTTTTTCCTATTAAGTCACTTATGTGGGGAGAAGGACAAATATTTAGAAGATGGTGAAATTGACCAGTAGAAAGTTTAGGGTCATTTTAAAGGCCACTCAGATTTTTGGAGACAGATTGCAAACTCTATAATTTTGCTACTAAAAATAAAGTACCTATTAGAAGTGTACCACGGGCCATGCTCTGTGCTAATGGCATTAACTCCTGGACTCACTTCAGCTGTAGACTTGAAATGTGGTTGTGATCTATTCTTAGCACAGGACAGAATTAGGTCTCAATCCTAGGCTCTTATTTTGTCTTTAATTTCTATTTTACTACAGAGAAATGAATTTCCCTTAAAGACATATAAGGAGACTTTAACTGCTTTTAAGTACCTTTCTGTGTATGGAAAATATTATGAGAATGACAATAATAAGTGAATGTCTGTTCACTATGGAAACACTTTATCATCCATGTGCTCATTGAACTGATCAATATTGACTTTCTGCCTACTGTGTACCAGGCACTGTTCTGGCTTTAAGAAAACACAGAGCTAGAAACATTGTCTTTTGGACTATTCTAGTATTTTTAGAGGAAAATTATGATCACAAATTTATGCACATAAAGAGTGGTCGACTTCTTTATCCATAAGTGAACCCCAGGTGTTGTGCCACAGGTCCACAGCAGACACAGATTCTCTGACATGGTCTGGGGTCAGTGAAGCCTTCCTGAGAAAGCCGTGTTTGTATGGAGAATGTTAACCCCAAGGAAAGTGAGGCTGCCTAGGGAAGGGAGAAGAATGTGTGTAGCAGTTGAGAGTTGGAGAGTTTTGTGAACAGCAGAGGTCACTGGCTTGAGTGTATTCAGGGAGAGAAATAGACAGGACTGGCCGGAGAGGCAGAAGCACACAGATCCGGTTGAGGATTTTGCTGTGTATCTAAGAGCAGGAGGAAGCCGTTGGAGTTTCAGTGACTCGTGTCTGAGAAGACCCTCTGCTCTCCACTGTGGAGTAACTGTGGAGGAAAAGCCAGACACACAGACATGAGTCAAGAAGTGACTGAGTTCATGTAGAATAGACAAGATGATGGCCGCTTGGATGGGAGTGGCGGGGAGGGTGGATGGCTCAGGAATGACGTAGGAGACCACTTTGACAGGGTTTACTTTGAACTGGATGCATTTTGTAAGCAAGAGTAAGATGTAAAAATGCCTCTCATGTTGCCAGGTTGTGCAATATGCATTGCTCCATTTAATCAACACACTGTAGTGATTACATTTCTAACCGGAAAGAGCGGACACATCCAGCACTGTGCACATCTGCATCATGCCACGTGGTATGTGGCTTTCTGTCCTCTCCCACGTTGTGAGTTAGGACATGTCAGAACTCACGACTAACATCTATGACAGAAGCAGGATTCACCCAGGTCTGCCTGAATCCATTGTCCGCTCTTGCCTGTTGCTTTGCTGAGGAAGGAAAGACCTGGACAGGATGGTCACTGGAGCAAGGCAAGTCTTAGGAATGCAGCCCGAGGCAGATACAAGGAAAGGAGTGGGCACCTGGGCTGAGAGCTTGCACAGCCCACCCCGAGCTCACCAGCCACGTGTCTGCAGCTGTGCTGCTGTGCTCTAGTGAGGCCAAGGGGCAGGGCACTGGAATCTGTGAAAGAGTGGCTTTGCTTAATACTGTTTTGTATAAGCAAAACCCCCACATATATAAGAGAAGAGAAGAAAATATAAAAATCTCCTCTTAACTCACCACTGGGGGAGGGGAGAAAGCCACACACCGTAAGTGACCATCATGGCTGTGTCAGACACGTCACCAGAACCCGCTGTATGCTTGGCCCTGCTGGTCTGAGGCAGGGCCTTAGCTTCAGGGCTGTGGCTTCCCTGTGAAGCAGGTAGGAACGTGGCCCAGCTGGCGGCCAGTGTTTTCTCAGCCCCGGTTGAAGTGAGCCTGTGCCAGGCCCTGGTGTCATGACACTGCCCTAATGAGAAGCACTGTTTGGGGGTTCTCAAACTATAGGCAGCTTTTCTGTTACGGGACTCAGTTTCCTCACTGTTGCGCTGGGGAGAGCTACCAGGATGTCACAGGGATGTGAGGAGGAGGAGCTCCACTATGTGCAGAGTGCTAGCTGGGCCTCGGAGCCATGCAGAGGGGGCAGGACAGCACACATCTCGTCTCTGCTCACAGCCCGCAGGGCAGGCTTGGAGCTGGAGCTCTGGGTGACAGTCATGGCGCCCCCACTCTCACAGCCTCCTCTCCACCGTGCTGTGCTCTACTTGGATGTCTTCGCGGCAGGACCTGGGGACATGGTTCAGTGTGACTCTGGGTCAGGAGACTCCTGACCAGTGCTGAACCTGCGAAGAGCCATGGGGTTCAGAGAAGATCTCCTGAGCCCTGGGCCTGTAGGAGGAGGGGTTTTCAGGCCCCATACCCCAGGTTGGCTGCTGGGAAGAGCCCTTCATCTGGAAATTGCTGCCACCAGACTCCAGGGACACCAAGGCTGCTCTGGAATCTGAGGGGTGTGGCAGCACATAGAGGGCTCTGCAGTCAGTATCACTGGGCTTTCTTTCCTGCACCCCAGGAACCTCCGGTACCGCGTAGCCCCCTTTGCTGTGTGAGGAGCTTGCATGCTTCTCCGTCGGGGGGAGCAGATCCCAGACCCTGCAGTTTCTGCCCCTCACATTGCAGCAAACCCTCCCTCAGGGTATTGAACCCTGAGTTTTGCTTTTTGTGGAATGAAACACTTTGAGGCAGTGTCTCACTCTATCTCCTGATCCATGCAAATGCCAAGCAGCTGTGAGCCCTGGGGAGCAGATGCATCCTGTTGGTTAGCACAGGCATTGTTTCCATTGTTCCCACTGTGCTATTTCATAGTCGTTGTGGCCAAACCTATGGCACATGTGTCGAAGCTGTTTGTTGTGATTCAAAGCACCAAAAGATTCGCCATCACTGATAGAGACTCTACCGACTTTTTGGCTATAAAGATCCTTGCATGTATGAGTGCCTATGCTAAGCGCTGTTGTTTCTTGACTTTTCATTTAAGAAATTATAGCAGTGCCACATCTAGTTATCCTTCCTTGAATTCTTTGCATTTTTCTTATGTATTCTTAACTAGCAATACTGTCTCAGCTAGGACCTTGGCGTTGGGCAATGGTATACAAATCTCCAAAGGTTCCTGACTATTATGAGGGTGAGTCCAGACCACGATACTTGTTAACAGGTTGTTTCACTTACAAAAATGAGTATTGAGGTTACTGCTTTCCTAAAATACAGTAAGACACAACACAACAAAACAATGCACACTAATTTTAATTGATTCTTAAGTGAATGGATGAAATCAATTATTTAGCCAACAATGTTTATCTTTTCAACATTTGAAGGGGTTTTATGAAACCCAGCTGTGAAGCATTTCCTCCCTGGAACTAAGAGGCTCATATTTGGAAGGAGAGGCCCTGGAGAGTACATTGGACTGTCCCAGGCCCCAGCTGGGTGTAGACTTGTTTACGCTGCAGTTGTGGGGAAATGGGTTGTGTGGCAGAGGTCAGTGCAGTACCGAGGGCCTGATTCAACCCACAGGTGCTGGCTTCCTTTTCTGCCCAGGCTGACCCCACTTCTGACCTTCCTGTGGTTCCAAATTACTGCCTACTCAACACAACCAGTACGGCTCTAGGGCATGTGTGTCGGGATCAGAAAAGAACTTGGATTCTAAGAAATAGAATATCTGTCCAACACGTGGCACCGTTAGAGGGCCCTGGCTGAGACTCACTGTTTATAGTCAGCAGTTGCCTGGAAAATAGATGTTTACTTGTAGTAAGTATATTAAGATCTTTGCCATCAGGCAATAGATATCCTGCATTGTGTCTCATCTTACAAAAAACTTTGCATTGGAATAAGCCCATAATTAGCAATTGCCTTGGCAAGGAAAGATGAACACCAATACTCTTCTCTGTTAGCATTTCAGAGCGAGAACCAAAACCAGGAAACTTTCTTTGGAAAGACAGCCTTGAAAACTGTATGCCCCATTCAAACTGTAAGTGAAACATTTGCCAAATAATGATTAAATGTCTGCAATGTTCAGCAAGAACTCGAACACACTGGGTTTCCCTGGACCACACACACTCCACTAAGGTGTATTGAGCAGGACAGGTGCAGCCTCTCACATGCCCTCAGACCCATCATGAAATTCCTTGGCTGGAGGTGGCACAGGACGAGGGAGACTCTCTGGACTCGGGCTGGGTACCCCGAGACTAACATCGTGCTCTTGCTTTGGACAGTGCATTTTTCTGGCTTCTGTTGTCTTAGCAAACAGGTCTGTGGCCCCCAAAGCCATTCTGGGGGTGGGGTGGTTCTCTTCATGTAGAGCTCCACACAGCCTCACACTCTGGTTCGGTGTGTCCAAGACCAACTGGGCCTGCGATTCAGCAAGTGGAGCCCGTGGTCTGGTGCCATCCTTAGCTTATGCACATTCGTTGTCAGCTGGCAACTCCTTTTAGTCTCCGTTCTCTTACATGTCAAAGTGATTTGTAATAAGGTTCTATGAGACAAACCGCGCACATCCCTGCACAGACTCCAGCCTCTGGGTCAACGGGTCAGTGCTGTTCAGGTGACAGATTCAGGTGAGTGGCAGGTTCGGGTGGGCTTGCCAAGGAGCCCTCAGCGCCTGCAGAGCCGGCCTGATGGCAGTGGCAGGAGCAACAGCTGACTGCCACCAGCCTCAGTGGGGCCTGGTCCACAGGGTGAAGGGGTGGCAGCAGGGATGGCTGTGCAGCCCATCTTGCCTGCTCCCTTCAGGAACTCTGGCTGTCTGATCAGCCCCGGCTCTTGTGGGGTCCCCACACCCTGCACAGTACCAGCGTGTGCCATCAGAGCAGAGCTGAGGGGAGCTGGTGGCATAAGGGCGGTAGTGAGCTAGTTTCGATTTCCAGAACAGTGGGTCTTGCTTTCCCTGACAGCACGCCGTTGTTCGCTCGGCTTGCAGAGCTGTTTAGTAAAGTTTCAAACACCCTGGGATTCCAGTTGTGAAACAAACTTCCTTACCCACAGTGTGAGCTCCTTTGGTTCAAAATGATTCTGCGTATAGCTCCCGGCTGCTCACACAGTCACAGGGGCACATGTGGACTGACAGACACAGCCGGCCAGGCGCCCACATGTGCACACATGCACACACGTACCTTGCACACGGGCACCGTGTACAGGCAGACGCCCAGCAGCCACAGTGCACGACACAAGCCACCCTGTTGCGTGTGTGATCCGAGCGAGTCACTGAGCACCGATAGGTGAAGGAAGCGCGACCAGACAGCTTAATCCCTCAATTTCCTGTCTTCTAATCAGCCCCTCGTTCTTTCGGTTTTAAATTAGAACCATCCCTGACAATATTCAGGACAGGTGAAGGAAAATCAACTAGAAAATAAGTGCGGACAAAGCATTGATTTCACTGTTTAAAGTTCACAGGAGAAATATGAGCGTAACAACAGGAAATCAAGATGTGAAAGGAGATAGGGAAGCGCATGGCAGCCTGAGCAGCCAATCACATTTCCGCATGAGGCACGACGCATCATAATTAGATTTACAGAAAAAACGAACATGGTTTAATGTGTTTGTGTCTCCCCAAGAGTAGTAAATGGTTTCTTAAATAATGCTGTAAGGAAAACTTAAAAGAAAATAAGGACAACAATGTTTTGGGGAGGAAAAACCCAAAACAGAACAAACTTACCTCAACTAATTCAGGTTTTGTCCAGAATCAATTACTGCTAATATTGTGAGAAAATAATATTCAGAATGTGGAAAGAGTAGTGAAATTAATACATATTCTTAAAAACTGATATAGTTACACATGTGGTGATGGGTAAAATTTTAAAACTGTACATTTAAATACATTGAGATGGTAGAATTACTGTACTGTTAAAAAAAGTGTTCAAATGCATAACATGTGAAGTAAATGAATATATTTATCAAAGACTCTTTTAAAAATATACAAGGTGCTGAAAATACGATCTGCCTCATTATTTCCCGAATTTCTTCCTTCTGAGTTTCTCATTTATCACCACTTAGGTAATTTCCAAATTATTTGTCATTATCACGGAAGAGCTTGTGCAATTCTGAGACAAATCTTCATTAGGCAACATCTTCAGAGGGACAGAGAAGGCAGTCATGAACAAGTGTCACTGAGAATTATGTTAAAAACTGACAGTAAATACCATTTAAGATATGAATCCAAGCAAATAACAACAAAAGGTTTCCATGAAATAGAGTTCAGTTCTGCGTCTGTAATAATTAAGGCTGCCAGTCTTATGGGAAGGAGGGTAGAGTTTTTTCTTTTTTCTAAGTTGAAGCCAGCAAGACTGTGTTTCATGGAAGAATTTTGCTAATTTTTACACATGTACTTCTAAAAATAGACATTAATGCCACAAGGCATGGCACATCCTGCTTGCCTGAGTATTTTCCTGTTGTACAAAGTTTGAGCTGTAAAAACTTGGATTAAATGACACATACGTATTAATTACAGATTGGAGATGAATTTATACAGCGAGTGCTCTGCAGTAAGTGCTGGGGGACAGGCCTGCGTGAGGGGAGCGGTGGCTGATGCAGGGGCCATCGCTCAGAGCTCCCAGGAGTTTTTGAACTCAGAGAAAGACAAGTGCATTTCAGGATTCACACAGAACCTGCCGTCACCCCCATGTCACTAGATCCTCCTGGAGAGGAAGGCATCTCTCCTTGCTTCCTTTTTATGCCCATGGACAGAATTCTCCCGGACAGAATTATATCTTTGAGCATCAAGGTGCTTCCATTTCACTCAGAGCAAAAGAAACTTTCATGAGGGTTTTCTTTCGTTTCTTTGGGGACGTTTCAACTATAGATGTTGCAACACGGGGAGATGAAGCTGATACTAAGCTCCATTTCTTGATTTGCATGATTAAAGCAGTGGAGAAGTGGTTCAGATATCAAAAGAGCCCTCATAAGTGGCTGTGGCAGAGGTAATTACTGCTCAAATGTGCACGCTTGGACCCTGGCCGCTTGTTAACTTTTAAATTGTTTACAACTCTGTATTCTTGAATACGAGTCTTCGTGTGACTTTGGGGTACTCCGAGCCATTCCTCGCTCCACTGCGACATAAAAACACCGTAGTCATTTCTTATCATGCACACTGCCCACGACAACATTAGCATCAACACAGCGGCAGAAAAAGTGACAGCCGAGGTGACTCTGCTCCCCACTTTAAGTTACAATGCAGATGTTTCCCAAACAAAAAAACCTTTTGAGATAGAGCTAAAATTTATACACAACATGAATTAAAGATTAAACTAGTCAACTTCCACATAGTTCTGAGAAAGTGCCCTTAAATCCCTACTGTAAGCCGAGTGAGTTGTGGGGGAAGAGGGGGAGAGAGGAGAGGTTATTATTCCATCCTTTATTAACCAGTTTCTTTCATCCTAGCGTGTCTTTATTATTTAAGAAACTAAAACTAGTCCGGGCTCTATCCCACCTCACCTAAAATTATGGAGTAGGTAATGACTTCTACAGCCTGGCCCAACAGATGCCCCAAAACTAAAACAAGCAAACTCATTAGCCAAACAAATTGTTTGCGATTCATTAAAAAGCGAAGTTGCAGCTCCTGGTCCGGCAGCTGCGGCGGCGCGGGGCATTCACTGCGTGCCTTTGTGTGCTGTGTGCCGGAGCCCCGCGCCGGCTCCGCCAGGAGCAGCCCTGCAGCCCGACACGACGGTGAGGTAATTTTAGAGCTTTATTCGCTTTGCCGGGAAACTCAAGCCATGCTGTCCTTTGACTAAAGACTCATATCGACAAGGGGGACGTTTAATTTTTTTCTCAGTTGGGAAAATTGTTTAGAGTAGTGGGATGGGGGGGGCGGGGAGGAGCGCTGCCCCGGGAAAGATCCAGGGAGACTGAGGTCTGTGTGCTGCTAATTAGCCCTCTCCCTTCACCGAGCCCTTCCTCAGTTTCCCACCCACTGCAGGACATTTACAATGCATTTTGTAACAGACAGATCTAAAATGCTGTGGTAAAAGGTCACTTTCAAGGAAACAAACAAGCAAAAAGATTTATTTATTATAACTCCAACAACTTCCTGGGAGAGCACTCTGATTTCTCAAGCCTCTTTCAAGCAAAGATAGAGAAGCGCGGAGATTTCAAGAAACTTCCCTGTCGTTTGCAGCTAAACAGCAGCGTGTGATCTTTCAGCATTATTTATTTTTAGTCAATTGAGTTGCTAAATATTTCCACCATTTTTATATGTTATCTTCCCGGAGGTAAAACATCTATAAAATAATTTTAAATGAAAAGCAACTTCCAAGTAAACTTTGAGAAAAATAAATTACAGTTTTCCGAGTTTAAGAAAAGAAGCATTTGGTGGTCTTTGCATGAAATAAAGACGACACAATTTGCTACAAAAATTAACAGTCTATGAAATTCAGGAGCTCTTTGAGAGGCAAGGAAGTAGAATGTTTCCCTCAGAAAATGACATCAGCATGCATTTTTTTCTAAAGCTTAGAAGTTGGTCTAGAAAATCATAGCCAGCCCGATCTGTACATTCTACTGTTTAACAAGCCGCAGAGGGCAAAGCAAGAGACAGCAGCAATCTGCACACAAGTAAGCCTTGTTCCTCTGGCAGAAATCTGAAGGGGAACAAGAGCCCCGAATGGAAGTTCAGGGTCGAGATGGATGCCAGCCTCCTCAGCCAAAAGCCGCGCAGAATGTCCAGGAATCGCCCGTGGAGTTCCCGGCGTCCAGTTAAGAAATCACAGGTTAAACACACGTAACACATACCCACAAGCACTTTCGCTCAAGTCCTTGGAGTGGACACTGCACCCAAGAGGCAGCTGAACGGCGTCCACGGCAGCTCACTTCTAACAGCTGCTCCGTCCTCCGAACTCCTAAAACTCGCACAACGAACCGCCAGTGTCCACGCAGGGCAGAGCAGCGCGGACCACAGCGAGACGAGCGCGTCTCGTTTTGTGTCCCACTCAGCATTCCTTCAACATCTCTTTCTCTCTTAAACTGATATCTACGTGAAATGAGCTGAGGTTCACGGTCCAGTTAGGAACAGATAATACGTTCATTGTCCTGGCAGCAACTTTTTTTCACTCCCTGGGAGAATTCACGCTTGCCACAAGAATAATAATTATGGAAAACTAGAAACGCACTGCTAACGAATTAATCCTTAACGGACAGCACCCTAACGAGGGCAGTGGTGCTGCGAGGGCGAGGACGGGCCGGACAATGAGCCATTGTGCGCCGCCCGCCGGCTCCACCTCTCAGGGCCGGAGGAGCAGAGGTGGTCTGGCCTGGTTGACCAGGACATGCGAGTTAACTCGTTCTGCGACCGCAGGGTGGACTTTCTCAGAACTTATTCGTGCCCGGAGCCACTGGAAAGCGGGTGCGGGCCTTTGCCACTCGGAGCCGGAGCTCCTGAGGGACCAGGACCTGCTCGGACACACACAGACCGGACACACACAGACCGGCCGGCTGGCAGACAGGTAGAGGGGAGTGAGCACTCCCACAGGTGACTTAGGCGGTCCCGCGGCACTTGGCTGTTTGGCGCGTGCCTACCAGCCCAACATGGTCCTCAGCAAATGCCAGAGCCGGGAAAAACGTGAGGGGACGCGAGAGAGACAGGGCAAAGCCCCAGGGCGGACGAGGGCCTTATTTCCTACCCAGCGTCACCTGGCCAGGAGGCCCGTGCACCTCGACACTTCTGATAACTGCTCAGAAAATTAAAAGCGGAGAAGCCAGCTCCAGACCCGGCCCCGGCAAGTGGGCCGGAGCTGCTGGAGCACAGTCACGGAGCGCAGAGGGTGGCAGAGGCAGCAGTGTGACTGCCTCACTGAAGAGTGTGAAAAATCAAATGCGAGTTTGATGAATGAGAGGTCTGGGACATTTTGTCAAAGAGGGAGGGAAAGGAGAAAAGAAAAAAAAGGCAGTCCCGGCTGCCAACTCACCATCCACCAAGTTCTGGCCGAGATGTCGTAGCAGAGCTGCCATTTGATGGAGCCGTCGGAAGCTTTCCCTGCCATTACGCTGTCAGCAGGCTTCATGAGATGCTAGCTCACGGGAGATAAGACACCTAATTGAGAAAACATTTGCGGTGGTATGTGGGGCAACATGCAGTCCAGTCTGCACCATATGGAATCATGGGTACAGCATCTCGCTGACAATGAACCAATCTCCAGACCAGGAGCAAGGTGAAGTAGATGGAGTCTGCTGCTAAGACTGTCTGCGCCACAACTCGAGCCCTCTGCTCACATCAAAGGAGGAGGTTAAAATTAGGGCTTCATCACTCAGATGATTTTGTTCTGCAAGGTTTTTTCTTCCTCCCAACAGCGACCCCCCTTCAAGGAGAATAAAGAGATTTAATAGGACAAAGGCAGGTAGTGGACGGCGGAGGGAGATCGCCACAGGCTATTAGCCTAAAATTTCTGCTTGACAGATGGAACTGCTTAGAGACTATCATGCAATGTTTTGGGCTTTTCTCCCCCAGCCCCCTCACTTTAAGTCTGATTCAGTATCTGTTTTTCACAGCCACTTTTCTCAAGAACGTGAGCTGTGCATTTTAAAAAATGTTTAGTTCAGTTTCTCCATATTGCTGTCTTACAAATCTCAGTTGGAAGCAAAGCGAAAAGTTTAAAACTAAATTTGAGAATGGCTGAACAGGTTTTCAAAGGAGGGGAAAACAATTCCAAGAGAAAATATTCCCCCATCTTTACCTTATTTTTAAAAGTTGGATGTGTTGGTGGATTTTGTTGTGAAGGAGCCTAACTAGTACATCACAGCCTTCCAGCCCCTGGGCTGGGTTCAGCTGGCGTGGTGCAGAAATGTGTGTTTCCCACCGGAGTAAACAAACATATTGCAGACCAAGTCCTCCCCTCGGCAGGGCTCAGCAATTGGGTGCCTTTTAAAAATTAATTCTGGACTTTCTCATTCTTTCTAAAATTAGTAATTGGGCATTTTCAATTAGCTTAACCCACGTGAGGCTGTATTGACACACACAGTACCTCCTCAACTAGGGAAAATCATTTAAATCACTTCTGATTTCTTTATTGTAACCTAGCTCTTTTCTCTGTGAGGATTGTAAACCAAGTTTTGTTTTGTTTTTTTTTTTTTGAGAGAGAGTGGGATAGAGAGAGAGAGAGAGAGACAGCCTAGACCTACTGATAAGGGCTGTAAGACCTTTTTTTTAAATAAGGAAAACTTAGGACAACTGCTAAATTTCAGTTTTTAATTTACCCAGGACTAAGCAGGGGGAAAGAAGCAGAATGATCTGCATCTGTGCTATTTATCCCTTCCAAGGCATCAGACTGGGGACTGCAGAGTGCCTTTTACAGGACAGCACACCAGATTCCTCCTCATTTCTCCTGAATGTGAAAGTCTTCCTGGGAGCTCACGTGGAGAGATTTCCATCCTCCAGGTCAGCAGTGTGGACCTTGGGTGGGGGAGAGTTTATCCACTGCTAATCTCAGGCCCACCCTCCTGGGTTACTTATGAAAATACAGCACCTGAGCCTATGGATTTCTTTCTAGACACATTTCGACTGAGTAATATTTAGATCAACATATTCAGCTCTAAAGAGGTAAAATTTGGCACTTCTTTTTTCTTTGCTTTCTTACTTCTAATGCCCGCCTCAGAAAGTATCAATTTAACCATTTAGTGTCATGGTGATATGGTACACAACTGCTGTCATAAAAACAATTTCATTCTGGTGAATCTTATCAGTTTCACCGGGAATGCTTCCCAATTTTAGGCACAAGGCACACAGGATCAAAAAGGGAACCCGAAGTATAGTAAATAAGTATTTTTTCCCTCTTCCCCTCATTGTGGTGGGACTTCTTCCAGCAGCCTGAGGAAGGGGGCCGAGGATGATTACATGAGGTAGATGCTGCCGCTGTTCGTGGGGGTCCTGTTCGCATTCTCAGGTGCCTGGTCTCTCTCCTCAGGAGAAGGGCAGCTTGGCAAGTGCCCAGGGAGAGGCCCCTACTCACCCTGAGAGCCAAGACCTGCCCTGCACAAGTGCCCTTGTACAGTGACTGGGTTCTCTGCTGCAGAGGAGAGTTGCATCTCTGTAAATGTAAAAGAGTGCACATTCGCCCCAAAAGGAAAAATAAAATAAGAAATGTAATGCCTGTCTTCTCTTGGCATCTGCTTCTGTTCTGAGACACCCTTCCTCCCTTGCCTCTGCCAGGCGGACAGAACTGAGGTCTGCTTCCTTCAAGGTCTCTCTGCCCACTCCAGGCACAGTGGCTCAGGGCACTGGACTCTGCACCCAGGCTCTGTGGTATGAGGGAGGGAGGAGCTGCCTGTCCAAGCTGCATGCACTGTGCCTGGTAACTTGTGGGTGGGTGGGCAGTGGGATGGGAACCAGGAGATCACTGGGTAATCGTGCTTCAGATCTGGAGTGATAAGTTGTGCGTAACTTTATCATCATTCTCTACCAGGCTGGTGGGAGCTGTCCTCCCTCATGCGGGAACCGGCCCTTTCTCAGTGTGGCCACTGTTAATAGCCTTGAAACAAGATTAAATACAACATGTTAAATATTGCAATTATTGTGGGAAATAAAATTATTTGGTGAGCATAATGGGGAGCAATTGAAGCATTTAACATGATCCAGGAAATGCTACTCCAAACAATTGCATTTGCTTTATGCATTTTTCCTCTCTGATTGCTGACAGATGCCTTTTTGGAAACAAACATCTAAATGCTTTGCCTTTAGTCAGAAAGGGGCTACATGTTTCAAATTTAACTCTTGTCATTTGAGTACTTCTCCTCAGTGCACAAGTCAGTCTAAGGGAGAAACAGCAGTGTTGTCAAGAAACACCCTTGCAGAATTTAAATTACTTGCTCTTTGTGAGGGTGTGTGGGAGTTGCGAACCGGCCTTGGAGGTGGGGTGGACACAGGCTGAGCAGGTGGGGAGGGCTGACGCCTCGCGGCACTGCCTTGGACACAGTAGAGGTCACCTTCCAGCCCACTCTGGTCATGGGGACTAGGCTCCCTGGACAAACCATTGCCTAAGGTGTGGGCTCTCCGGTGTGGACTGAGCAAAGTCCTCGGAGACCTCTGCCAACAGGGTGCAGCGAGGAGGGACAGGAACCTGTTGTGGGGACAAACGCAGCATGTGATGGAAGTTGCACGGCTCCGAGCGGCACAGGGCAGAGGCTGGGAGCGGAGCAGGGGAGCTTGTGAGCTGGACTGCTGGTTACTGATGATGCTGTCTCCCCAGACTTTCAGCCTCTCAAATCCCTGTACTTTGTGCTGCTCAAGGAAACAGACAGTTAGACAGTCCTCACTTAGTGTGTGCATGAGTGCCTACACAGCCTCGCTAGACAGACACGCGACGAGTGCCCACACAGCCTCGCTGGACACGCGACGAGTGCCCACACAGCCTCGCTGGACACGCGACGAGTGCCCACACAGCCTCGCTGGACACGCGACGAGTGCCTACACAGCCTCGCTGGACACACGGCGGGCCACACGCACAGCCCCTGATGCACCCTGAAGGGAGCTGCTGCCCCTTCTGGCCTGGCCCTGGAGGCTGCACCAGGCCTTTCCTCCAGCTGTCCGTCTGTGGGTGGGCCCTGAGTTCTGGAGGCCAGGCAGGCCTGTGCCTTCCTGACGTGAGTGGCACAAGCAGAGGATCCCGCCAGCCAGTGTGCTGTGATCTGACATTGGCAGTGTTCCCCTTCCGCGTGGCCTTTGCTCTCACCTTGGCTCTGGCTCCTCCCTGTTAACTCACCAACTGCCTCCTCGCAGATCGCCTGCTGGCCCGGTGGGCCCGGGGACCTCTAGCTCCTGCCACTTTCTGTTGCCCCCTGTGCCTGTGCTGCCCACTGTCCTTGATGTAGACCGACTGCATTATTATTACCTGTCTTGGAGGAACATGTGTCTTTTATTCATTCATTCATCCATTAAGTGGCAAATTCTACAGTGCTCCTAATTAAGTTTTTTCTCATTTAATCTGTTTCCAGGACCCGAGGAAATGTGAAACCCTCGCGGAGCAGTGTGACTCTGAATGCAGCATGTAATCACCGCTAACACACACTGTGTTTCCTCTTGGCCCGGCACTGTTCCAAGTTCTTCCTGTTTTTTTTTTTTCCCCTGGTAGGTTCTTAGGGTGTGGGACTTCTTCTTAGCCCCATTTAATGCATAGGAAAGCCGGCTCCAGGGTCCAGGTAAGGTCTCAGGGTTTTCCCAGGTGTAGGGATCAGGACCCCAGAGCCTCACCACTATGCCACAGCCTTAAACCAGGAGAGGGAGAGAGTGCCAGGACACGGGGCTCTCCAGGTGCTTCTAGGGTGCTGTCGGTGTGACGTGCCCCGGAAGCTTTTCCACGCCCAGGGGCAGTGTGATTATTTTCCATTTGCAGGTTGGGGCAAGAAAGGGAAAGGTTGCGTAAAGATTCGAGCTGGGCAGGAAGAGCCGTGTGCCAGCCGCGGAAGCACGTCTGTCCTGCGTCAGACTGTGACCTCTAGGAGACCAGTTGCTTTCCTTTTATAGACTAAAAGGCGGGAGTAACAGTGACAGTGGCCTCTGGCCCCAGGGTGTTGGAAAAGAGAAAATTAGAAATGTGTCCTGTTGCTGAAGCTGCTGAGAAGTTCAGAGGAGGGGCTGGGTGCCTCAGAGTTTATAAAAGGACAGGAAAGCTTGTGCCGAAGAGGGGTGGTT
>PVIR01034953.1:0-16837 GCA_004026965.1 Petromus typicus | reverse complement strand
AAGCCTGCACTCCATCCCCGCACCACAGTACATACAGACATGGGGACATATGTACATACATGCACATGGACACATACATGTGACTCTTGCTGAAGAATGGACTGTGCACCAGGGAGGCGAAATCACCAGGAGAATAGGTATTTGTAAAAGTAAATCAGACAAAAGGCAGAGTGACTTCAACAAGGCCATGGAAACTTCACTTTATCACTTCAGTGATGTTTTGATGTGCTAGTTGGTAATTTGTTACAACTGATGTAGCAATGTGGGACCGTTGCGTCTCCCTGGACGCCATTGCTTGATTGACATTTGCTCATTGTGTCTGAGTTTGGATAAATGCATACTATCATTATTTTGCACACACATGCAAAGTTCTTTGTATCACATGTGACAGTTCTTTCACCCTAAAAATCCTCTGTGATTCATGTCTCCAGACTTACCTCCTCCCTGTAAAATCCTGGAAACGACAATGTTTTTACAGCCTTTCAGTTTTGTCTTTCTAGAAAGTAACATAGTTGGAATCATACAGTCAGAATGATGTACTCATAATTCTTGTTTTGTTGGCTTCTTTCTCTGAGCAATATGCATTTCACATACCTCTGTGCATTTTGGTGGCTTGATAGCTTATTTGGACTTTAATTTAGACAGTAGCTTTAGGTGCAGAGCTTTAGGTGAAAGGTATAGGATTTCCCATATGTCCCTGGCTCCTTTGCCAGTTTGATTTTTACATGGCTCAGTAATATTCCATTATGTGAATGGAACCCAGTTTATCCATTCATCTACTGAAGGACATTGTGTTTGCATGTGAGGATAACGCAGCTATAAACACTCATGTGCTAGCTTTTGGATAAATACCTAGGACAACTGCTGAATCAGATGGTAAGGCTATGTTTAGGCTTGTGAGAAACTAACAAGCTGTCTTCCTTCAAAGTAACTATACTGTTCTGCACTGCTGCCAGGGAAGGAAGAATTCCTACTATTCCTCATGCTCCTCAGCATTTGGTTTGTCAGCGTTTGGGGCTTTAGCCATTCTAGTCGTGGTGCAGTGTGATATTTCATTGTTGCTTGAACTGGTAATTTCCTAGAGGCATATATGGCTGAGTACCTTTTCATCTGCTTATTGGCCACTCCCATATCTTCTTTGGTGAGATATCTGCCCAGAAGTTATGCTCATTTTAAAATGTGTTACCTCCTTGGCCAGTGTAGGAGTTTTTTTTTTTTGGAGGGGTTACTACTTCTTCTTTTATCAGATAAGTGTTTTGTAAAGATATTCTCTGAGTTCATGGCTTAAATTTTCATTCTCTTAGCAGTGCCTTTTGCAGAGAGAGTTTTTTATTTTTGGTGAAGTCTAAATTATCAATTTTTTCTTCCATGGACCATATTTTAGATTCTGTATCTTAAAAGTTAGCCTCACACTCATCTTGCCAAGGTCTTGTGTTACATTACTCGTAGGAATTTTATGGCTTTGTGTTTCACAGTCAGTTTTCTACTTTGAATTAATTTTTGTCAAGTTTGTAAACTTTATGTCTATATTAGTTTTCTTATATGGAGATGTCCATTAATTGCAGAATGATTTGTTAAAAAGAATATCTTTTTCCACTGAATTAGTCTGTTCCTATAGCAAAGGTCAGTTAATTGTACTTTGTGGGTGTATTTCTGGGCTTACTAATCAGTTCCATTGATCCATTATTCACCAATATCACACTGTCCTAATTAACGATGCGTATATAGTAAAGCCTACACAATGGGATAAAAATTTTATTAATGATTCTTATAGTAAGTGTTAAAGTCAAGCAGTAACAGTTCTCTGATTCTGAGGATCAAATTCAGAACCTTGCGCTCATCAGGTAGGCAGGATTCCCCTAGAGTATGTCACCAGCCAGTCCTCTGAGTATTTCCTTCTTATTGAATGTATTCCCATTATGTTTGGAATCAACAGTACATAATTGTCACCTGCAGTGAGCATACCGGGCAGCAGTACCGGAGTACTTCTTGCTCTTGTCTAACTGTACTTGGTGTCCATTGCTCGTACCTTCCCTGTTCCTTTCCCTTCAGTGTCCTCATTCTCTGGTAATTACTATGTGGCTCCTAACTTACCTGTCACCCACTTTTCCAGGTCCCATACATTTGTTTCCCCCTGTCTGACTTATTTTACTTCTAATGATTTATCCACATTATGGCAAATGCAAAAGTTCATCCCTTGTATTGCTGAGTTGTGTTCCATTGTGTACATTGACCACGTTTTTGTTGTCAGTTCATCAGTCGGTAGACACCTGTGTACAGTTCTTGGCTATTGTGAACAGTGCTGCAAGGGTCACAGGAGAGCAGTGGTATTATGGAGACAGGTTTTATTTGTGTACATACCCAGGCATGACCTTTCTGGTTCATGTGGCAGTTCTGCTTATAATTTTTTGAGGGATCTCTTTCCTATTTTACATGATGGCTCTATTATTTTCCATTTTCATCAGTAGTATCCTAGTGTTCAGTTTCCTTATCTCCATATCCTCACCTGCATTTATCTTTGGTTATTTTGATAACCACCATCTCATGGAGATGAGGTGCTATCAGTTAGTTTTGATTTAGCAATGATGAGCTGCTTCTATGTTCCCTGAGGCTATTTGTATTGTTTTGAGAAATGTCTATTAAGATTTATTACCCAGCCTTGAATTAGCTTTTGTACTGAATTTTTTTGAATTCCTTATATATTTTGTTTATACCTCTTATCAAAGGTAATCATTGAAATTTTTTTGTCCCAATCTGTAGGCTTTCTTTGTACTCTGCTTATGATTTCCTTTGCTATAGGAAGTTTTATAGTTCGATGTAATTGCACTTGTCTGTGTTTTGCTGCTGATTCCTGGTTCGTGTTGGCCCTCCTGTGTCTTTCACTATTCCGCATAAACTGTCCACTAGCGGACTGGTATACTGATTGGCATTGCACTGAAATAGCATAACAAGTTGGGAAGAACCAACATCTCAACAATTTTGAGTTTTTCTATTCGTGAACTTATAAAACCTTTTGCAGATTGTTTTTTTTGGAAATCTTTTGTCTGAGTTTTGTTTTGTTTTTTTTTAATTCTGAGAATCAAATTCAGGACCTTGCATTTGCCAGACAGGTGCTACTGAGCTAACTCCCCCGTTCCTGACTTTAGTAGTTTTTATTGTATCTATCTTGTATAATTTGGTTGGATTTTAACCTTAGCATTTTTTTGGAAAAAGTGAATATAAATAAAGTTATGATTTTAAATTTGAATCAGTAATTGTTAGTGTATAGGAAAACAGTTAACTTGTTTACTAACCTTTTATTCCTACTCTAACTGTCTATTAGTTCCAGGAGTTCTCCTTTTTTACTCTTTGTAATTTTCTATGCCATCGTATCGTCTACAAACAAAGACCACTTTATTTCTCTCTGCTCAATCTATATAACTTTTCATTTTGATATTTATATCTAATAATGCATGTTGTAATCTTTCTTTTTTAAATACAAATAGGTATTAATAAAATATAGGAAAGTATTCTTCTTTGATGAAAAAGAAGACAAAGTTTCACAGCAAAATAATTAGGTTTGTTTCTTCTGTAGTATTACTTTCTCTTAGTTCATTGAAGAGAAAGTTTAATTCTTTTATTCTCTTTCCATCACAATGTCCATCACAGTGTTGTATTGGGCTGATGAGTTGCTCCTTTAAGGAGAAAGGCTTTAGTTTCTTGCCTTTAAATACGATGTAATATATAGGGTTTTTATATTCACTCTTCAGAAATGTTTATCTGTAATAATAATTTGCTGAGTGTTTACTTTTCAATTTAATTTTGTTGTTGTTTTAAGTCCTGAAAGATGTTCAGCTTGGTTGAATGCTTTGCTTACATGTATTGGAAACATTATGTACATTTTCTTTTTTCACATGTTAAGGCGATAGTGCTTTACATAGATTGAGTTTTAAATACTGAACCAGCCTTGCCAGTTTGAGAAACATCTCACTTGGTTATAGTGTGCAATCTTTTTTATAGTGTTATGCTTGATTTGATATTTGATGTTAGCCTTTTCATGTGTGATAATAAAAATATTGGCCTGTTATTATAGTCTGGATTTTGTATTAGAGTCATGCTGGCCTCAGAAGTGAAATAGAGGTTTTCTTGACTCCTGTTTTGTGAAAAATACTATAGAGAATTGGCATAACTTTCTTCTTTAAATGGTTGATGAATTAATCATTGAAACCATCTGGGACTGGCGACTCATGGTTGAGAATGTTATTAATTATTGGTTCCATTTCTTTACTAGATAGGGTTCTATTCAAGTTCATCTTTTTCTTCTTGTGACTTTTGGTTGATTGCAATTTTTAGTAAATTGATATATGTAATATTTCATCTAAGTTATCAGCTTTGTGAGCATAAAATTTTCCACAGTATTACTTTATCATCTGGTCCTCAAGAGAGAGGTGTGTTATAGTCTGGAGCTGGAGATATTTATGTGTCTTAAGAATGGTGGAAATCTATGGAATTTGCGAATATATACAAAGATTAGGCTTGGTTTTCAGGAGAAAATTGGTGACTTGCTCACCGGTAGAGAGAAAATAGCTCATTTCACAGGTGAACGGATGGATCATTTCATGGGAGAAGAGCAGGGGCAAAGTCTATTGTATTTCTTATGATTAGATTTTGGCCCTTTGCTTTTCTACTAAGTTAATTTATGGACTGAAGGATCTAAGGGATTTTGAGCATGATTGGCCTGAAAGAAAATCAGTATAAACATGCAGAGAGTGCAGAAATGGGTAACTTTGGGTAGTTCTGAGTGTGATGAAAGCAGTGCCTTTTTTATAATTTTCAAAATATGATTTCTCTTGACGTCTTCTTACCGGTCTTTATTTTTTATCCTACCTTACTATCCTCACCAGACTCTGTTTCTGTCCTTAGTGACTTTCTTCTTGCTCAGACACCGTACTTGGCATTCACAGTTTAAAGCAGGAGAGGTTTATCCTAGGTCACAGTGCTTAGCAGTGTCGGGCTGTAGTCAAGTGGCTCAAAGGCAGGGGAGTGAGGAGGCAGGGAGAGTTGCAGAGAGGGGAGTGAGGAGTCAGGGAGAGTTGCAGAGAGGGGAATGATGAGCTCTGCCAGGCCTTGCCTCAGTGGCCTTTCTTTTCTGACCAGGCTTCACCTCCTAGTGTCACACGGAGTCAAACTCATGCCAGGAGTAGTGTGAGCTCGACGATCCACTCCCCTCCCAAGTCCCAACTGTGGATGGCTGGGGTGTGTGTGTGGGGGGCATTGAGATACACACCATTAGGAGATGTTGTTTTTCCACAGCTGCCTCAGGCTAAGGGAGGGCTCTGGCCTGAACTCCCCCCAGATCATAAGTCTCGCCACAGCTTATCAAATCTTTTTTAGTATCCATGAGATCAATAAAGATCCTTTAAAAAAAAAACCTTAACCTGGTTACTACTCTTATCAATTTTCTTAATAATTTCTAAGACATAGCTTTTGATTTTCTTGATATTCTCTATTAATTTCCTATTATTAATTTAATCAACTTATGATCTGTTTTTATTTTTAAATTTTGTGTATTTTGTATTTAATTTGTTGTTTTCTAGTTTCCTAAGGTAGAAGCTTAGACTGTTGAGTTTAGATATATCTTCTTTTCTAATACATGTATTCCATGCTGTAAGTTTCCTTTTAAGTCCTTGCTTTTGCTACATTTCAAAAAATTTGATATATTTTCTTCTTTAGTGCATTTAAAATAGACCGTTAAGATATTTTTCTTGGCTCATGTTAACTTAAAATTGTGTTGTATAATTGCTAGATATTTGAATTTTTAAGAAACTCATTCTTTTACTGATTTCTAGCTTAATTACTGTGTAGTCCAAGAACATAATTTGTATGTCTTATTTTTAAAAAATTTATTAAGGCCTAATTTCTAATCCAGAATGTGTTCTATCTTAATGAATGTTTTTTTTCTTTTTTCATTGTTAGTTTCTTGAGACAGGGTCTTGCTTTGTAGATCAGGCTGAGCCTGAACTCTCTGTGTAGTCCAGGCTAGCATCAAACTCTCAGCAATCCTCCTGTCTTTGCCTCCCCAAGTGCTGAGATTACAGACATGAACCACCATGCCTGGCTCTGTGAAATATGGTACTGGGGACCTTGTCCTTGCCAGGCAGATGCCAGAACTACAGAGCTAAAACCTCAGCCTGAGTGTTTTATTTTGAACTTGAAATTAATGTGATTGTGTGTTATTGAATAAGTTATTCTATAAATATCAACTAGATCTGATTGATCAATGATGCTGTTCAATTCAACTATATCTTTAATGACCTTCTTTCTCTATTAATTGCTGGTAAAAAAGGAGACACACACACCTATATACATTTCTTATCAGGATTTGAAGTAGCAGACTTAAAAGTTTCACTTACCTTATAAAAGAACGTTTTCCTCCATCCTTGAATATTTCATTTTCTTCTATCTCACTCTCCTTTGTTGTAGCAGTGCTATGACAGAACCATCCACATCAGGCTCTCAGACCTTTGCAGTCCATAGTGCTGGGAACATACACATACTGATGTTCATAAACATCACACCTGTATTCATTTCTGTATATATCTACCTATATTGAAATCCAGGCAGGTTCACACATGAGTGTCTGGTTCCTAATCTAACCCTGTAGGGCTCAGCTGGTTGTTCGCTGCTCATGTTGGTGGCTGTGGTTCTGACACCCTGAGCCAGTGCAGCTCCCACACACTGCTGTCAGTGCCAACCTTCCTCAGCTCCTCCTAGTGGCTTTTGTCTGGAATATTAGGAAGAGAAGAGAAGAGAAGGATAGGGTGAGGTGAGGGGAACTAATGAAGAGGTGAGAGAGAGATTTGGGACAAAGAAAAAGGACCTGGTGACTGATTAGCTGTGGAAGTTCAGGATGAGAACAAGTCAGAAAGGTTGTCCAAATGTCCATCAGCCAACGAATGGGCTTTCATTTTTATACAATGGAACACTACTCTGCCTTCAAGAAGGATAAGCTTGAGACATTTGTAGCTAAATGGATGCACCTCAGACCACATGCTTAAGTGAGGTAAATCAGGCACACGTGTTTGAGTATATTGTTTCTCTGGTGTGAAAAACTGGAAGTATAAATAAAGACCAAAACATTTCATAGATATAGAGAAATGGGAAGAAAATGTTCAAATGAAAAAGAGAACAAGGGAGTGGGAAGGGAGAAAGCAAGGAAGGAACAAGGAAAAAAGAGAATTGAAGGAAAAATGGAGGCATCACTTTTGTTAATGAGGGGAAGAAGGGTTGAAGGCATTGGAGGGAAATGGGAAAAAGAAGAAACAATATACATTATGCAGAGGTACAGATTCCCTGTGGTGTATGGTATCACTATGTATGTCCAAAAACTAACAGTAAAAAAATTAAAACATGAAAAAAAATTCAAAAGAAAAGAAGAGGATGCTTACACCAGGTTGGGGCAGAGAATATGGAAAAGACAGCCTTGGGACTGAACAGTGGGTGGAATAGAGCTCAGCAGAGAAATCTGCTCTGCACCTAGATTTGCTATCATCAGATTTCAGGTTAAGTCATGAAAACACATAGTTTCACCAAGGAACGTACATATACTAAAAGCAGAGAAATCCTAGAGAATAGAGCTGCAGAGTAATCTAATTTAAGAAATTGACAGAGAACAGGAGCAAGCAGAGAAGGAGCTGCTTGTGCGACATCGGGGGAGCCCTGGGAGAAAGCACTCAAGGAGGGGACTGGTGGAGTTGGTCCGGAAGAGCAAGGGAGAGCGGAACGCAGAGCAGGCCTCGGGCAGTCTGCAGTAGGCATTAGTGACTTTCAAAGTAGGTTCAGTAGACAGTCTTCATTATAGCAGTTTCCTAATTTCTGTCATTCCTTTCAAATGTGATCTCTCAGGCTTAAGGGAAATGTGTCCTTCTGGCTCATAGAGAAACTAGAACACACCAGTTGAGACCACTACACATGCTCCTGAACCTGTTGGGCTGTAATGGATAAAATTCTCTTTTTATTGTTCCCAGAGAAGCCGCCATTGCACCCTAGATCTTTTTCTCTATTTTTATTATGTAAAACATCATCTATGAAATACCACCATCTTTATCTCCCAGCAACCTTGCCAATGTATGTGGCTCAAGGGATTGAAAAAGGAATAGCCTTAGAAAGTGTACAAAGTGAGCATAGCAATGGTATAAGACGTTTACGCAGCAGAGAGAAAAAATAAGTTTGGTTTGGGAGAAGGCAGTTCTCTCAAGATTGGTAAGAGAATTGTGTCCATTTAAATACTGATGGGGATGGGGAAGGCACGAGGGCCCAGGAAGTTCACTGATGAGTGCAGAGCTCATTCCTTTCATACTCAGGACAAACATTGTCTAGAACAGATTTATGTTATAGGAAGGGTTTACTGCTCAGCTAAGAGTGGCTGCCTGAGGAGTTGGGGGTGGAAGAGTACAAAATGGCCAGCCACGTGCTGGACAGTCAGGGGCTTCAGTCCAAGGTCAAAGATCTGAAGCAAACTGCAGAATCTGCCACGAGTCCCTGCTGGTAAGTGGGAGTCTGCCTAAGAAGGCTGACAGGCCGCCCTGCAAGCCTGAGGGAGCTGGAGGTGAAAGTCCAGAGGGAGGCAGTGGGAAAAGTAGAGCTGCCCCAAAGAAATGGGAGACTTTCTTCTTCCGCTGCATGTGGGCTACAAACCTGTTAGCTTATGCCTCCCAGTTGCGAGGTAGATTTTCCCTCCTGAGTGACCCTTCTGGTCACTCAGCCACACACACACTCAGAGCTTCACTGATCTAAGAGGGGCTTCTTCATCAACAGTCACAATGACCACTGTAAAGACGCTTATCCTGAAGTTTTGGAAGGTCTGTACATTGGCAAGGTCGCTGGGAGAAAAAGATGCTGGTGTTTCATAGATGATGTTTTACATAATAAAAATAGAGAAAGGCATCTAGGGTGCAATGGCGGCTTCTCTGGGAACAATAAAAAGAGAATTTTATCCATTAGAGCCCAACAGGTTTAAGAGCATGTGTAGTGGTCTCGACTGGTGTATTCTAGTTTCTCCATGAGCCAGAAGGACACATTTCCCTTAAGACTGAGAGATCACATTTGAAAGGAATGACACAAAGAGAAAACTGCTATAATGAAGACTGGAAAAAATGAGTAGTTAAAAATAATGAAGGATTTCTGAGAAATTTTAGAAAAAAATTAGAAGCTTGTAGCTAAGGACATTCTAGTGGCAATCATTTGTATTATTGTGCAGGTGTCTGGGCAACATCTCCAGAAAAATATGTGTTTTGAAGTACACATGATGATAAAAATGACAGTGAAGGGAGTTGTATTTAGTACCAAGAAGAATGATGAAATATAAATGAACAAGGAAAGAAGTAAAGACAGGAAGATGCTAATGAAGCAAAGAGAGATAAACCAGAGAAATCTGAGTGAACCCAGCCTGGAAAGATAAATATTTGTGGTAATAGGTGAGAATATTTTTTGGAGAATTTCAGAGTTTCAACAGTTCTTGCAAATCTAAATTGTGTGAAATGTCATCAAAGGAAGGAAATAATCAATGGAAGAGAAGGCCACTAGAGATGAAATAGGTTAAATAGAGAAAGCTGGGGCTTTTGATGCTTGTCTTCACTAGCTATATGTTTTTAGCAAGAAGATCCAGAAAGTGCCAAATTGTACATATGTGGGTATTTTTACCTTGAATGTGCATGTAAGTCAATACATTACTTCCACTGAGGATGAGTTTGCATATTCAATGTAGCCTCTAATTATAGAATAACTTGTCACTTCAAGGAAATGAGGGCCCCAGAAATGAAATCACTTAAGATTCTTTACTCTGCTTAGGAAATGGAAGTAATTACAATGGAACTCTTCCTCATTGTGCTTGTCTTAAAAACTGCAGTGCAACTGTTTTTATAAGTACAATTTTCAGACCTCCTGCAAAAAAAATTACTTGGGAGTGATAGTTAAAAGTGCGAATTCCTGAGGGCAGCCTAGGTCTGTATTAATAGAATTGAGTAGAGCAGACATTGCTGTAGGTAGAGCTGGAATCTGCGCTTTTATCTGCTCTTCAAGGATTCTTAGGTATGTACTGTACACAGACAGATAAGGTACAAGTGTGTCTCCGTGTCTGTGTGCTCCCCACGGTGTAGAGTGTGCATCTCTGTTGCTTATGTAAGAGATGCACAGATTTGCATTCTCTGAAATATGTTCTCTCTATGCTTTATCAAAGCCATTTTTATTTTGCCAGCTCTTACTCCATTCCCTACATAAATGTTAAAAGAGGTAGTGCCGAGAATCATAAAATGACTTCCTCTTTGTTACTCTAAGTGACACAGAATTCTTTCCAGCAGACTTGGGCAATAGATCCCTACAGATTTTACATCTGATTGAATTATAGAACTTGCTTCCATAACATCAACAACCACCTCCCAGCGAGGTCTAAAAATTAACATCTTCACTTTTTTGCTTGAAGGAGGAGACTCATTGTCTCAGGTACTTTTCTCGATGCTGGAACAAACTATGCAACATTCACAAGTTAAAGAAGAGGTTTACTCTGGCTCAGTCCACATCAGCTTCTTCCAAGACGGAGCAGCAGGCATGGAGAGGAGTAACAGTGCCTGGCATGGCGGGCAGGATGCAGGGGCACTTCTTTCTTCTTTCTCTTTTCATTCCGTCCGAGATACAGGCCTGTTAGTTGGTGCCACCCGCACCCAATGTCTAGATATATTCACTCCCTATTCCATTCCCTGGAGGCGAACTGGCAGAGAATTGAGCGTTTCAAAGTGTCAAAATAGAGACAATCCTAAATCCTGTTTAAGAAGAAACCAAATGTTCTAATTAACATTTTTATCTTTGACATTTTCTGATTGTCTTTATAGGTTCCTGGGGTGATTACTATAGTTTAATTTTTTAAAAACCCCAATACTCATGTTTATCCCCATTTTTATAGTTCAGTATTCCCCATAGCTTATCTTCTTTGTTGATTTATGTTGCTAACTCACAGATGGAGGGCGGTCAAGAATGCTAACTGCGATGCATATATGTAATGTACCAATAAAGATTTTTTAAAAAAGAATGCTAACTGCAAAATTTTCATCTGTTTAGTTTAATGCTGAAATCATCAGAGATAAAGATACTGGTTATTTTACTGCAGTGGAAGATGCAATAAAGTTTTACCCTCAGGGTTAATATGTTCTTTATTTCAGCATTCCCTCCCTCTCTTTCCAGAATGGGTCACATTTATTTCCATGGTGCATTTCCTCGTCAGCATTTTCATGTGGCCATTGACATCTACCTCAGTAACTTATTTGAACTCTCTCCAGCTTCTTCAACTACTGCCTTTTTAATAGGATTCATAAGAAAATCTTGAAAGTTGATGTTATAGCATCTTTTCCTTTAGTATCTGATTTGGACTATGTAGAAAAAGTAAGAGTGTGATAATAGAAGAAAAAGAAAGAGAAGGACATATAGTGGCTATTTAGTAAGTAAAACATGCTAGAATATGTACTGTGTCTTATTTCATTTAATATTCACCAAAATTTCTGCATTTGGGACTGTGATTTCTATTTTCACAGAAAAGAAATAGATGATTTTTTCCCCCAGGAGATGAAAAATACAAATTATCTTTGTTTTAATCCTTTCTTTCCCAAATCACTTATATTTTCAGTGTTGTTATGGTTTATATCTATGTGCTCCCTGCAAAGCCTGATGCGCTGACTGGTGGGGCTTTTGGAAGGGGGTTGGATCATGAGTAGGTGATACTAATTATGGGTGAGAACTAGATTAACTAATTAATTTAGCATCATCCTAGGGCTGCATAATGGGAAAGCCCACCTTGGGTGTATGTGACTGCAACAAATAGGCTTGTGTCCTAGAGGGAGTAAAAAGGGAAAGGAAGGCTTGCTGTCACTGCCTCCTGCCTTCCCTTTTGTGGATTGTTTGTCCTGTGCCAGGCTGTCGGTCTTGCAGCCAGCCAACTATGAACTGAAGCTCTACAAAATGTGAGCTAAATACACCTTTGCTCCTTTAATTTGTGGGGTCTGGTATTTTATCCCAGCAATGAGAAAGTCACTAAGATACACACACACACACACACACACACACACACACACACACACACACATATATATATATATATACCTTTTCTAATTTTTTCTTATTATGTAAGCCTATTAAAGTTTCAAACTAAAGTTTCAAATTTTCCTTCCCTTGCCATTCTATTCATTTGTTTGAGACAAGGCCTCACTATGTGCACTAGGCTATCGGGAACTCATGATCATCACGACTCAGCCTACTATGTGTTGGGAATATAGCCATGTATATAATGCCATTCTCTGAACCATTATTCTATAGCTTTGTTTTTCTTCACAGCCAATTTCTTTTTTTTTTTAAGGTTTTTTGAGACAGAGTCTCACTTTGTGGTTCAGGCTGGCCCTCAGCTCAGCCTCGAACTCACATCAAAGCAATCCTCCTGCCTCTGCCTCCCGAGTGCTGGGATAACAGGCGTGAGCCACCACGCCTGGCACTGTGGTATGTGGTACTGGTTGCTGCTGGGCATAAGTCTCCACACCCAGTATGGTATGTGGTTACCTGGGATAGAACTCGGGTCCTTGCGCTTGCAAGACAGGTGCTGGAACCACTGAGCTAAATCCCCGGCCCTTCACAGCCAACTTCTTAAAGGAACTGGTGATGCTCTTTGCCTCTGCTGTCCCACACCTCCTAATTCACTGTCGCACGATAGCAGTCTGGCCTTGGCTCCTTCTGCTAACACTTCCACACCAGCCTTAACATACACCCCTGGGTCCCCTTTACCTCCATCCTCTTTGCCACACGCAGTGCTATCCTTGCTGTCAGTAGAAGACCTGGGTCATGACCAGGGAGCTTACCCAGTTAAAGAGTTAATTTAAGATATTTAGAAGAGTACATCACATGGAAGGACACTACTGAGTAGTAGGTTTTCATGTGTGATGGTGATGGTTGGCTTCTATGAGCACGATGATCAGAGTCTCTCCTCACCTTGTTTCATTTTATACTCATTTGCGTTTTTTTTTTTATTACCTTTAGACTCAGATAAAATGGTAGCCTGCTTTCAATTTCACATTCTTCAGTCATTTATGTTGAACTTTAATTTATGTTTCATGACATTTATGACTCATGGGCACAATGTCTTAATTTTTTATGGATATGTAGATTGATGAAACCATATCTAAAATCATGATATAGAACATTTCCATCACCCTAAAATATGTCTTAATATCTCTTTGTATTTAATCTCCTCTCTCTACTCTTGGACTTCGGCAAACATAAATCTATCATTATCATTTAAAAAAAAAACTGTGTATCAGTGAATAGTGTGCAGTGTTTTTTAAAAAATTTTTTTATTTTAGCTTTTTCTTTTACTCAGGCTGATCCTTATGAGATTCATCTTTGTTGTTCCATATCAGTAGTTTGTCTTTTTTAAAAAATTATCTTTATTGGCACATTATGAATACACATGATAATCACATTCAACATTCTGTACCAGAATATGACATGACTTGATTTTCATTTTTTCCCTTCTCCCCCACCCTGCATCTCCCCGCCCCCTATATACACAATTTTTGTTTTCTTTTTTCTTTATTATTACCACATTCGTTTTCCCCTTGTTATTTGCCCTTACACTCTTTCCTTTTAAATATTTTCTACTTTGCAATATCAACTATACATACTACAACTCATTTACAACTTTTTTACAGCTCTGTAGGATACCATTATTGTACAAAGACTAGGTAAAGGATATTTGTGTTGTTTCCAGTTTGGAGTAAATATGAATAAACCTGCTATAAACATTTGAACATACATCTTTACATAGACATATTTTCTTTTCATTTTTCTGAGACAGAAGTGTGACACTCGAGTCTCATGATGAGTGGGCTGTTAATTTTATATTAAAAAAATCTAGTGTTTTCCAAAGTGATCATACCACTTAAATTCCCAACAATAATCTGTAAAATCCCCATAGGTACACAGTCTTTCCACCACTTAATTCTCCCCCTGTTTTTTTTTTGAGCCATTCCAGTGCACATATAAATGTAACTATATTTTTCATTTTAATTTCCCTGATGGTTAATAAAGTTGAACATCTTCTCATTTATATATTTCTTCTTTGATGAAATATCTGTTGAAATTATTTGTTTTTTTAAAAATTGGGATTTTGTTTTATGGATTTATAAGGATACTTAAATATTCTGTATACAGGATTTTCATCTATATTTTCTTCTAGATGTTTTATAACTTTAACTCTGACCTTTTATCTTTGATTTATTTCAGGTTAAGTTTTATATATGGGGGTGATAAGGATCAAAGTTATATATTTTATATATGTATTCAAGTATTTAAACACCATTTAGTGAAGACTTTTCTCAAACTGAATTATCTTGGCACCTTTGTCAAGAGTCAATTGACAAAAGGTGTGTCTTCTATGTGTGTTTGATATCTACTCTGTTCCTTTATTTGGGTTTAATTTGCTCTTCTTGTGGTTTTTCAAAATAAAATCTTAAATAATTAATTGGAAACTTTTGTACTATAAATATTTAATGTTAAAAGTTTTCTATAAATATTGCCTTAGCTCTATCCTAGAGATTTTGATATGCTTTACTTTTTAGTTATTTAAAGTATTTTCTAATTTCTTTTGTTTTTCTTGATCTGTGTTGTCTTAGCCTTTTTCTCATTTGGGGAAAAATACTTGGCCACAGCTTAAGGTGGTGAAGTCTGTTTTGACTCACATTTTCAGTGCTTTAGAGGCTGGATCGAGGTAGGAAGCCATGGAGAAAGGGTTCTGTGAAGGAAAGCTTCTTACTTCGTAGTGACCCGGAAGTGAAGAGAAAAGTGAGGAGCTAGAAAGGAGATAAATGCTTCCAGGTTATGCCTCAGTGACTCACTTCTTCCTTCTAGAACCTACCTCTTAACAGCAAGTCAGTTACTCTATCCCTTAATCCAAAAACACAAGGCTTGGGGGCTCATTTTAAGATGAACCCATAACACATGTGTTTTTCACATGTTGTTTAATTTCCTTGTGCTTGTAGGATTTTCCAGATATCTTTCTGTTAGTGATTTTTAGCTTTATTGTGTTATGGTCAGAGAGCATTATTTGTATGACTTCAATCTGTTTACATTTTTAAAGATTTGTTTTATGGTGTACTATATAGACTTTTTTGGTAAATGTTTCATTCTCATGGAAAAAAGGTGTACTTTTCTCTATTTTTCTGAGTGTTTCATAAATGTCAATTAGGTCATATTGGTAGAAATGGCTATTCAAGGGCTTTCTGAATTTGCTGACGGCACATCTGCTTTCCTGTCAGTTAATGAAAGAGGAATGTAGCAATCTCCCACTCTAATTGTGAACATGCTTACTTTCTGTTCCTGATCTATTTTTGTTTTTTGTTTTTAGTCCTGTCAATTTTCTTTCATATATTTTGAAGCTCTGTTATTAGGTGTGTGAATATTTAGGATTATTATGTCTCTGGATGAAGTAGCACCTTTGCAATGAAATGTTTTTCCTTATGTTTGATAATATTTTGTGTTTCAAAATCTATTTTGATATTACTGGAAAAGGCCCACCATTTTATGGATTTGTCTTTATAGGGTGTATATTGATATGTGGAATGAGCTTTGTAAAAAGCTAACGTGCAGTAAGGAAACTATGATGAGTCTCTAGGAGAAGTGGACATCTTGGAATGCAGAAGCAAAACTTGTTCATATGAACATTTGGAGGATAAAACCTGCACCTGTAGAAACTGAACTGTAGAAGAAATGAGAAGCTAAGCTTAAGAGTGTGTCTTTTGGCTATGCTTAGAAAGAGCTTTGAAAAGAACCGGCTATTTTGTAAGCATAAATGAAAGAGAATGGAAGAAATTGGAGTGCTCATGTTTTGCAGTGTTGAAAACATCGGCTGTTTTGGGAATGTAACAAGTGAGAAATGGAACTAAAAAGGGAGAAGAGAAAGAAAGGACAGAGGAAAGAAAGAAGGAATAAAAAAGCAAGCAAGAAAGAAAAACAGGCAATGAAAGAGAAAAATAAAGCCAGGAAGGAAGCAGAGGAAAAAGACTTTAAACACAAAGAGCCCAGTAGATCTTTGAAGGCGATTAGAACAGCTCCCATGCAGTTAGCGTCTGAATGGGGTGTTTGCTTTGAGAAATCCCAGCATCAAGGAAGCTGTTATGACATTGAAAGAAGGTTGTATGGTGACGAGGAAGTAAAGAAGTAACACACAAAGCATTTGAGAATTATGTCATTTGGAAAGGCAGGTGTAAGTTCTAGCACCTCCAACCTCTGGGGGCAAATTGATCATAGCCCCTTCTGCCCATCAAGCTTTTGAGGAATTTTGATTTTATAAACCAAGAGAGCAGGCAGAAAACCATTTTGATCCTCTCTTGCTTCTGTTTCTCTGTTGCATGTTGACCATGGGGGGGGGCGGGGAATGGTAGGCAGATGACGTATCTTTTAATGCACTGCTTACCAGACTGCAAGTATGTTCTCTTATCCCTTTAATCAATGGATGGAGATGTCAAGAGGAAAGTCAAAATGGTGAGATTCTGGATCCTGAGGTGTTGTTCGGAAGATAGCTGACCAGAAGGAGGTCCTGACCTGACCCACAGTATCCACCTTGGGATTTATGGAGTGTTAAAATAAATTTGATAAATTTTATTTTGAGACACGCCTCAGTGTTATGCAGCACTGGCCTCAAACTTATGATCGCTTCCCTTAGTGTCCAGAGTGGCTGGGATCACAGCCATGTATCTTGGTCTTTTAAAATGAACACTTCTTAAAAATTGCCTCTTGCAGGCTGGGGATTTAGCTCAATGGTTCCAGC